>JARBWK010000009.1:139653925-139792931 GCA_030556195.1 Anolis apletophallus | reverse complement strand
ACCTCAGCCTCATCTATGGAGGATAATAGCAGATGGTCAGACTCCTCTGCAGCATCACACCCACGTAGGTACCCACGTAGGAACAGACATAGAGAGGGATTCTATTAAAGCGGAATTGATGCTTTTAGCAGAAGTACTGTCAGGAGAGAGTGATGCACATCAAAGGTTTTAGTATAGCTGGCCTTAGAATAGTGAGGCAGCTTGCCAAAAGCTATGACGGGAATAATCAGCTCTGATTGGTACATAGGCACAAGCAATGATTTGCTAAGAGAACATCATGTGCCTCTAGATAAAAAGCGGCCTGATTGGCCTATAGTCTACCATGCTGCGTTGTTTACAATGATCTTGAATGGCTAGATAAGTGCGCATGACAAGTAAAAGCTTTTCCTTGGCTGGTTTCCCAGAAAAGCTGCAGTAGATTTGTTGCAACTTACAGAACGTTGTGCCTCGCACAATAGATAACATAGTCTGAGAAACAGAATTATTAACTGCGCAATGCCTTTTAACAAATAGGAGTAGAATGCTAAAGAATGCTTTGTTTAATTGGACAATGAAATGGGTTCATTTGTAGTGCCAGCCAATTGCAAGGTATGAAGATGGGAGGGACCAGGGGTCTGCAGCCATTGAATGTATAAAACCTGAATGCTGGGTCTTGCTCGAGGCTCTGCCATCTTAGCAGCTTTTATGCTAGGCAGACTCCGTCAGCTGATGTTTTGCAAATAAAGTTGGCTTCATTTGTACCAGTATCAATTGTTGCGTTTTCCGTCCCTGTGCCCGCACAAAAGTCGCCGCCTGAGAGTTAAAAGTATTTGCCTGGGAGTTTTGGGACTCCAGATTGCTGCTACACTATAATGAACGGGATTTTCACAAGGACCCCCCAAAGAAAAAAACAACTTAGTTATGAATCTCTCGGATGTGCCCCTTCCCCCCAAAACTAATAAAATCATGAATAAAGGCCTATCTTTTGTCTTTACTGCTCCATGCAATCGAGTCGATATAAGAAAAGACCTATCTACATTGTTCAGGTATATACGCCTTAAAGATCATTTTAGAGGGGGGAACACAACCGAGAGTACCCAAGCCACTACTACACTACGCATAAAGAGTAAATTTACTCCTAATCTTGTTTCTCCCAACGTTAGGGCCTTCGAAAATATTGTAACTAAAGAAGTAGAAAAAATTAACCATGCCAGTGACTACAAAAAATCCAACCTCACTAAGACAGATCTAGATACAATTAAACAACTGGGTAACCACCCTACTATTTTGTTCAAAAAAGCAGATAAAGGTGGAGGCATAGTTTGCATTAATAGATCAGACTATGATAAAGAATCTTACAAACAACTAGATAATAGGATATTCTATAAACCTATACCCAGTGATCCCACACAAAAATATCTTAACACCATCAGTAATATAGTCCATTATGGCGAAATGATGGGGTTTATAGATCCTAAAATGGCAGAATTCCTTATAAACAAGCATCCTAAAATTCCCATGTTCTACCATCTCCCAAAAACGCATAAGGGGATAGCCCCCCCCCCCGGCAGACCCATTGTGGCAGCCAGTAATAGTGTCCATGAACCCCTAGCAAAATTTATTGACACTTTCCTCCAACCTTTTGTGCAGTCATCCCCCTCCTACATCAGGGACACTGCTGACTTGATACAGAAAATTGAGACTATTAACATCACAGATCATACCTATTTGGCCACCTTGGACATTACGTCACTTTACACAAATGTCCCCCTGGAGGAAGCGAGAACTATCATTGAGAACACATTAGATAAACGCAGGAAACCGTTGCATCCCCCCACTGGATACTTAATGGAATTATTGGATTGTATCCTAGATTATAATTACTTTTGTTATAAAGATCAGTTCTATTTACAAATTGGGGGAGTAGCCATGGGGTCCCCCACGGCTCCCAGCATAGCGAATCTATTTGTCAGTGATCTAGAAGAAAAGAATTTATATCATAACACCACCAATTCCCAGATTACCAGCAACATCACTCAGTGGTGGAGGTACATAGATGATGTCATATTCTTCTTTAATGATGTCATTTCCCCTAGGGACTGTGATAGATGGCTGGCCAATTGGCACCCCAACATAATGTTTACCAATACATACAGTAGAAATAAAATAGATTTCCTAGATATTACTATATCCAAACACAATAATCACTTGCGAGTACAAAACTATATCACACCTACAGCAAAAAAACTCAGTATTACACTACAATAGTTTCCACCCATTTCAACTGAAAAACAATTTACCTTTCTCACAGTTAATCAGAATTAAACGTAACTCCTCCTCGACAGAACAGTTCAACATTGATGCCAACTTGCTCCTTCAGAATTTTGCTGATAGGGGCTATCCCCAAGAAATTCTAATTAAGGCCAAAAACAAAATTGATAAAATCCCTAGGGCTTCATTGTTCAGAAAGAAAGCCAAAATGAACCCAGATAGGTTGATATGGCCACTACATCTTAGCACCCATAGTCATGACACAGTAAGTATTGTAAAACGCCATTGGCCTCTTATTGCTGATATTCAAGGCCTAGAAAAGCCACCTATGTTGGCCTACAAAAGGACAGCCAATTTCAAAGACATACTTACACATTCTGACAATGAGTTCAAACCACCCCACAGCTCCTTAAGCGTGGGCACCAGGAGATGTGGTAACTGTTCAGTATGTAATTTGGTATCCACTGCTAATACCATAATGGTACCACACACTAACAAAACATTCAAACCCAAAAATTTCTTTACCTGCTCCTCTAAAGCCTGTACGTATTTGTTAACCTGCTCATGCCCACTTAATTATGTCGGACAAACTAAACGTACACTCAAAGTTAGAATTGGGGAACACCGTTCTAGAATAGTTACGGGAAGTGAGGATTCTGAATTGTACAAACATTTCAAACAAGTACACAACTCACAACCTGATTTCACATTTATGGGACTAGAAAAGATCTCTTTAAAACCCCATGGGTGTATGCAGGATTCACTCCTGCGCTGTGAAGCTAAATGGATAATTCTGTTAGCCTGTGAGTCACCTAAAGGACTTAACGACCAATTAACAATTAATCACATATTGAGCTAATCAGCCCCACCCTCATGTTAACAACATTTAAACCAGAAATTTCGCCCATTGAGTTACCGTATACACGGTCTATACTTCTTGGTGATGACCCTAGTGACTTGACCTTGGTATGTATACTGCCTTCCCCCTACCCTATATCCTATTCTTGTGTCTATTGCTATGATAGTATGCACTATATTGTTGTATTATAGATGTATCTATGTTGGATGTTCCTGATTATTGATGAGAAGCTACATGTACCCAGAGCCCCGCCCTGAGGAAGTGAAAGACGAAACGGGATTGGGCCCATTTATGGTTACCCGTAGTCGGATCGGAGCCTTCTCCTTGCCTTCTCGAATCCCCCCGTGGTCTCACTCCTGTACTGCTTTCCCACGTTGCCCATCTACGATATTTTCCCTCATCGTTTTCCTGCTCTCCTGTCCTGTATACTTACTGCCATTGTGGCTTAAAGCGGCCGCCAAACACAAGCCGCTACGTCGCAAAAGTTTTCCTGTGAGACGGCATTGATAGCTTTGCGGCGCACCCCAGCAACGGCTTGGAACACGGCCGGGCGTAATTTGTTTTGGTTTGGCTGCGGGAGTTTGGCTGCATTTGCCCGATATTGCGGCGATGCCTCTCCCTTACATCGCCCATTCATTTGACCCATTGGGTGATATACGGACACCGGGACAGTGAGTAATACCATCTGGGACCTGTTAGCATATATGGACTCAGCATCTAGCTGATGAAACTGAAAGCTGCATATTGTTTGACTGTATATAGCTAACATTGTACCCATAGGAGCGACTTATTGTTTCATTGGTTTGTTAAACGTGAGAAAGTTATATTGTGTATCATACTGCCACTGCTTATATGCCACTATATTGTGTTATGCTGTGAGTTTGATGCCATGGAGGGAACTCCTTACTGTTGCTTGATCATATAAACATATATATATATTGCTACATAGGCAGTGATATTCTTTAGCTTGCGTTAACAGTGTACTGTTACACAGGATAGGTATATTGTTTTCGTTTTTGCATAAAAGACTGAAGGGCCATGCACAGTTTTGACATTTCTTGGAGTGGAGTTGGACACTGTTAACCAGTATTTCAGGCTGCCAACAGGTAAGGTCGCAGACCTGAAGAACAGGTTAGAGCAATTCTTGCTTCGGCACAAGGCCACGTTGAGGAAATTCCAAGAGTTGATAGGTCATTTAAATTTCACATGTAAGGCAGTGGCTCCTGGCAGGGCTTTCCTGCGGAGGCTATGCGATGCTATTTCCGGCACAGTGTCACCTCATCACATTAGGGTGACCCGAGGCATAAAATTGGACTTGGAAATTTGGTTGCGTTTTCTTACAAATTTTAATGGCATCTCATTTTGGCGCCAGAATCTGCTTTTAAAGAATGCCCTGCAGGTGGCGTCGGATGCTTCAGGCTCCTTAGGGTTATTTTGAGTGGTGCACAGAGTTGTGGCCCAACAATTGGCACGCGTTGGGTATCACATCTGACCTTACATTCTTGGAATTCTTCCCAATTCTGGAGGTTACCCACTGAATGTAATTACTGCAGCCGAACGCAGGGCAGCTAGCGTTGCTTGTGAGTCCCTTCTCACTAAAAATAAGCGTCCCCCACTTAAAAAGAATTTTTGGCCCCTCACTCATACTACTGACACCCCTGCCCTGCGCAAAATTGTCTCCAAATATTGGCCCTTGATACGGGATATACCGGGCCTGGAAAGTATGCCTATTGTTGCTAATAAGCGCTCCAAAAACATCAGGGACATTCTTATACACTCTAGCTTGCGTACTCCTCCTATCAAAAGCAATCTCACCCCCAAGATGCATAGATGCGGCAATTGTGCCCAATGCGATTTTGTTTTCCCTGAGAAACAGATATTTAACCCAGGTACAGGACGGGAGTTCCTCTTTAAGGAGTTCTTTACTTGTAAAAGTAGCCAGTGCATTTATGGAATTTGTTGTCCTTGTGGCAAGCTTTATTTGGGAAAGACCAAAAGAGTTCTTAATGTGAGGATCTTGGAAAATCGTTCTAAAATTCGAATGAAATCCAAGGATTCTCCTCTATACCTACATTTCAAGTCTATGCAACACAGTCCGAATGACCTCAGTTTCTTTGGCATACAGAGTTTTTACATCACCCCACAGTGATGTTGATCACTGCCTCCTTAAGGCTGAAACCCAGTGGATTCAAATCCTAAAAACCGAAATTCCTTACGGATTAAATGACCAACTAACAATCACGGACTTATTGAGATAGATTTCACCTGTTTACCCCGGGATTATGGTGGTATTTATTCTCTCCCATTGAAACCATACCTTGCTTCGGCCACTGGTACAGCCATGGTAGTATGACCTTACCTCTATGGACCTGGTATGAACATTGTATAATATATATATATACTACTATGCTGTTGAAATATTGTTATAATGTTATTTCGTTACCAGATCATGCCACTATATTGTTATTGCAATTTGTAACTCGTTATGATCTATGTGTATTGCCTTGATGGGGTTGCTTTGGAGCCCATACTACCTTATGTTACTATCCTCTCCTACAGAAAACGCTCTCTCTCCACCTTTGAACCTGGAGTTAATCATTTACACCCGGCCTTGATATGGGTCGAAACGAGAGTTGGTGCCATCATATAGAGATTACCTCGTCGGCCTTCTGAATCTGATCGGCTTTCAGTTAACTCGGATTTTCCTACAGCTCCGCTACCGCTTGTTACTGAAACCGCAACAGCACCTTAACTCCGCATTTTTTCTATCTACTGACCTTTGGGCGTTTGGATCTCATTCCCGGGACTTCCACCCTTGACCCTATTGTGTTGACCATGTTCTATGAACTTACTTACCTTGTGTTGAACTAACCCGAAAGGGATAACCCGTCTTGAGGGTAGGAGCCCTTCCCCGGCCCAATAATTCATTGTATACTGTTGCTATCATGTATTGTCTAAATGTGTATACTTATGTTTGAAATAATATGAGCTTTTGATACTGCCATTCCTATTGTCTCCTATTGTGTTTGCATCTTGCTAACCCCCCCCCCCCTTGACTTAGTCACTGTACAGGTGAGTAATACCCTTACATCCAGGTCAGCAAGGGTAATGGGTGCCTTACGTTTGTTCACGTTACATTGTTTAAAGTTGAATATCTTGTTCCGTGGATTCCACATTGCGGGGTTGGACAACTCATTAGCTGACGCTTTGTCCCGCATGCAGATGGAGCGCACTTCAGGCAGCTAGCGCCCACCGCAGAAGCGCGCCCGAAAAGCTTGCCACACCATCTTTGGTAGGCTGGAATGATGAAGTAGCGGTTGGCATGTCGCTGGCGTTAGCACCTAACTCCAGGCGAGGTTACTGTCAGATTATTGCATTTTGAATGGCAATTCATGAGTCAGCACAAGATGTATTTTCTGCAGTGTGACATGTTTGACACCAGATGGCGCTGTCTCAAGACTGATAAATAGAATCTTGAGGAAGTGACAGTTGGGATCTGACAGTTGGTGTCAGTTAGGATTAAATATTTGTGAGGAAAGGATGTTTAGGAAGGTAGCTGTAATTGCTGTTGTTTTTCCATGCTTAGCTTGTTATTGTTAAATTCAATTCAATACAAAGTTATATTTTTACCTTGTGAATTGAATGAGAGTG
Source organism: Anolis apletophallus (assembly GCA_030556195.1). NCBI lineage: Eukaryota > Metazoa > Chordata > Lepidosauria > Squamata > Anolidae > Anolis > Anolis apletophallus. Next base: position 139,786,171 of record JARBWK010000009.1, on the reverse strand, counting down.
TCATTATTCACACGAACAGAGACTGGAGTTTATTGGGCCGATGGGGAATTAAACTTCTATATTTCTGTTGCTTTATCCGCTGTGGCATAAATACTCGACGCCGAAGAGGTTATGGGCCCAGATCCCAGAACCCAGAACCCAGAATTGCAGAGGCACAGAGATACTACATAACCCATAATTCATAGAAAAAGTTTTGAATAACACTAGAAATTGCAGCAGAAGTCGCTGTTTACCTCAGTGTTAGAGAAAAAAAGCTGAAGTGAATTTTTGCCAGGAGCATCTGTAGTGTGAAGAGAGATGGCATTATTTGGAGCACAGCATCATTTGGAGAAACTCAGAGGCAGCTCAAATTATTTAATATGGGCTACCAAAGTGCGAGCAGTTTTGGCAAAGGAGGAGCTGTTATCCTGCCTTACACATCGACCTATTTCTGATGCAGAAAGGTTGAAAGATGGCAAGGCAAGGGCTACCATCATCCTGTCAGTTGACGATAGGAACCTCACATATTTAGCTCTGGAAGAAACAGCCGCTGACTGTTGGAAAAGGCTTGAAAAGCTGTATCAGCAGGCTACTGGAGGCTCAAAAGTTTTATTGAGCAGAGAACTGTTTTCACTGAAGCTTCTGTCAATGGAAGATAGTGCCAGAGAGACTCATTTGAGTAAAATGCTGAGCCTATTTAATGATTTAGCAGCAAGGGGCACCAATTTTATAGAAGATCAGAGAGGCTTAATTCTACTAAGCAGTTTGGGGCAGAGCTACAACTCATTCATTGACTCCATGCAATCTGTGAAAGAAGAGGACATCAACTTCGACTTAGTTTCGACTAGATTGGAGAACTGGGCTTGTTACAGAAGAAATGCCCAGCAACTTTCAACGGTCAACAAAGGCTTCAATATGAAGAGGAAAGAGACAATCCAGTGTGACATCATCTGTTACATTTGTAATAAAAGAGGACACAAAGCTAGACAATGTCATCAGAACAAGTTTAAGAAGAGTGAATCAGCACAGAGCAAGAAAGAACAGATCAACAATTCAAGAAAAGACTCTGATTCAGGCTGTCTGTTGATGAGTTTACAATGTAACAATGATTTTATTCCTCAGGTACCCTGGATTATAGACTCTGGGAGTGCAAAGAGTTTTGTTAAGGATAGTAAATTGTTAGCAGAGAAGGAACCTTTATCTGGTTCTATGCAAAGTTGTGTGAGTCTAGCCAATGGTCAAAGGTGTAAGGTTTTAACAAAGGGAGAAGTTGAGATTGGTCAACTTAATCTAAAGTTAGACAATGTTTATTTAGTTCCTGAGCTAGAACACAATGTTCTAGGGGTGAAACAACTTGCAGACCATGGTTTATCTATTGTGTTTGAAGGAGAGTTATGTAAAATGAGTAATAAAAATACAGGTATGTATAAGGAAGTAAAATTTCAAAATGGTTTCTATAGAATGAATGCTAGTAATAAAATGTCTACAAATAGTATTCAGAGTTTGGAAGGGAAACCTCTGCATGGTGACAGATGTCTGCACATGCTACACAGGAAGTTTGGCCACATGAACTATAATATGATTAGAAAGACTGCACAGCTAGTAGGCATTCAAATACCAGAATGCAGAAATTATTTAGAGTGTGCTGTCTGTAACAAAACAAAGTTAAAGGCTTATCCTGTTGCCAAAAGGAGTGATAGAGTAACAACTAAGTTACAGTTAGTGCACATGGATCTAGCTGGACCTTTTCCAAAGAGTATTGGAGGGAATGTATTTCTACTAGTAATAGTAGATGATAGGTCTCGATTTGGCTTCGTTTACCCTCTGAAAGGTAAATTTCAGGTGTATGAAAAATTTATTGAATGGTACAATTTTGTGAAGAACCAATTTCCTGATTTAACTGTTAAACAAGTTCAATCTGATAGAGGAGGTGAATTTGTGAATGAAAGACTTAAGAATTTTTTTAAGGATAAAGGAATTTGGCATAGGAAAACAAATCCGTGTGTATCAAAAGAAAATGGAATTGCGGAGCGTCGCTTAGGTGTAATTCAAACCATGGTAAAATCAATGCTTGAGGATGCACAAATGTCCAAAGGTTTTTGGGCAGAAGCAGCTAACACTGCCAATTACGTGCTGAATAGGTTATGGACCTCAAGTGTAAATGAAATCCCATTCTATTTGTTTTATGGAAGACATCCAAAGGTGGATCATTTTCAAGTATTTGGTGCGCATGCAAATGTCTTAATTCCTATACAGCAAAGAGACAAAAGAGATCAGCATTGGGTAAAGATGCAATTTATTGGATATGAAGGTGGAACGAAAGGCTATAGATTCTGGAATGGCTCTTCTCCAGGGAAGAAGATCACAGTCTCCAGATCTGTAAAGTTCAAAAATAATACTCATTGGGATAGAATTCATGCGAACACTGAAGTGTTCATAACCCCAAGTGTTTCTAGAGTAAAGAATGAATCTGAAGTTGTAGAGGTATTAGATGAGGCAAATGTGGAAGAAAGCAAGGAACAATCTGAAGAAAGTAATTTTCATGATTTTTGCGCCACAAACTCTGACTTAGTGTCCAAATCTGTAACAGAGGTTGATGGACATTGTCAAGAGGAGATTAGGGATGTGGAGGAGACTAAGGATGAGATTCCTAGGAGATCCACACGTATCACTAAAGGAATTCCACCAGCCAAGTACCAAGTCACGCAAATAGGAAGTATAGAGTGGAAAGATCCTAATTCTTACGCTGAAGCATTGCGTAGACCGAAAAATGAACGTGATTGTTGGGTAAAAGCAATGAAGAAGGAATTTGATTCACTTCATTCTTTAAATGTTTTAGAACAAGCAGATGTAACCAAAGATGTAAAGGTAATTGGTTGCAAGTGGGTATTTAAAAGGAAAACACAAGTTGATGGTTCATTATTGTACAAAGCAAGATTGGTTGCACAAGGTTTTGGTCAAATTTACAATCAAAATTATGATGAGGTATATGCTCCAACGATTAGACCTGAAACAATTAGGACTGCTTTAGGCATCGGTGTGCAAAGAAAGTATGTTATAAGGCACTTTGACATTGCCACAGCTTATTTAAACGCAGAGCTGACTGACAATGTATATATGAGAGCAATACCTGGTTTTGAAAAAGATACTCCAACTGGTGTGTATCGACTACGGAAAGCATTATACGGGCTAAAGCAAGCAGCGAAAAGTTAAAGGGTCTTGGCTTCGAAAGAAGCAGTGTAGATACATGTCTATATAAGAAAGGAAAAGAGTCTAAAAAGCAAACATTTGTTTTGGTGTTTGTCGATGATCTCTTAGTACTAGCACCATCCGAAAGGGATGTGGAACAAGTTTTTAAGGGACTAAACTCAAGTATGACTGTAAAAGATCTTGGAGAAGTCCGGAAATACTTAGGCGTAAATGTAACTAGAACTGAAAAAGATATTTGTCTAGATCAAAAGACAAAATTTTTGAGTTACTTGAGAGAACAAGATTGACTCTGTGTAAAACAGTAGCAACTCAATGGTACCAGATTTTTTAAAGCTTGATAGAGGTGAAATGTTTGTCAATCAAACATTGTATAGATCAGTGGTTGGGAGCCTCTTGTATTTGGCAAATTGGACTAGGCCTGACATCGCCTATGCCACTAATGTACTAAGCAGGAGAGTGAATGAACCAACGTTGACTGATTGGCAAGCTGTAAAACGAGTGTTAAGATATTTGAAAGGAACATGTGACAAAAAGCTAAAAATTTGTCCAAAAGAAAGCGGTATGAAGGGGGTTTGCAGACGCAAGTTTTGGTGACAACGAACAAAACTTGTCATGTTCCGGTATCTAATTAGTTTTAATGGGATACAAGTGACATGGAAATCTCGTAAACAGTCACACGTTTGTTTATCCACGGCAGAAGCCGAATTTTCTGCTTTGTCTGACTGTTGTACAGAACTAGAGTGGATAAAGGCTCTAGTAAATGAGTTCCAAAGTTTTGAAGATAAGATATCTTTATTTACTGATTCTCAATCTTGTATAGCAATATCAAATGCTGAAGGATTAAAGCAGAGAACAAAATATATTGGGGTAAGGTACCAAAATGTTAGAAAGTTAGTACAGGATGGTTTTATTAATCCTGTGTATGTCCAGTCAGATGAGAATATGGCTGATATGTTTACAAAATCATTGACTAATTGTAAATTAAATGTATTTTGTAAGAAGATATTGTTATTATAAATAATGTGTGTACTTGTGTTGCTCATGAAGGAGGAGTGTCAGATTATTGCATTTTGAATGGCAATTCATGAGTCAGCACAAGATGTATTTTCTGCAGTGTGACATGTTTGACACCAGATGGCGCTGTCTCAAGACTGATGAATGGAATCTTGAGGAATGACAGTTGGAAAGTGACAGTTGGTGTCAGTTAGGATTAAATATTTGTGAGGAAAGGATGTTTAGGAAGGTAGCTGTAATTGCTGTTGTTTTTCCATGCTTAGCTTGTTATTGTTAAATTCAATTCAATACAAAGTTATATTTTTACCTTGTGAATTGAATGAGAGTGTCATTATTCACACGAACAGAGACTGGAGTTTATTGGGCCGATGGGGAATTAAACTTCTATATTTCTGTTGCTTTATCCGCTGTGGCATAAATACTCGACGCCGAAGAGTTACTTCACATACAATATGGAACTAATATAGAAGAATTCACTACCTGGCTCAACTCCTGGCATGAAACAATCTCATTTACGGTCTTACATAGCCATACTCATATGAACTTCCTAGATGTCACCACTTTTGTGAAGAACTCCAAAATCTACATTAGAAATTTTTGTAAACCAATCCAACGTAACTCATACCTCCACTACAACAGCTACCACACATTCTCTCTCAAGAATAACCTACCCTACTCCCAACTACTACGACTGAAGAGGAACTCAACCACAGTGGAAGACTATGAATCAGATGCCACAAGAATGATGACTGAATTCAAGAAAAGAGGGTATCCTAATCATATCCTACAGACAGCCAAGAGAAGAGCGGACAATAAGTCTCGCAGTGAACTACTTAAACCTAGGGAGAAGCATCCCCATCAACAGCTAGTTTGGCCCTTAACGTTGAACCCCCATAATAAAGAGATCACCAACATTGTACGTAGGTACTGGCCCATGATATCAGATATCCCAGGCCTGGGTGAGTTCCCTATGATTGCTTACAAGAGAACTAGAAACATAGGAGACATATTGTCCCATACAGATATCACTCTACCTAAAACCAAGAGCATACTTGCAGTTGGGACCTACCCCTGCCAACACTGCTCCATTTGTGGAAACATCTTAAAAGGCAAAACAGCATACAGTACAGCTAAAAAGCGTACATATCGCCTTAACTCTTACGCTGATTGCTCCAGCTCCGGCCTAATTTATCTGGTCACCTGCCCGTGCAATTTACAATATGTAGGAATGACCTCAAGGACCCTACGCCAAAGACTGATTGAACACAAATCGAGCATCAGGAACCATTCTACTGATTCTGGTTTCTATCTACATTGTGACACACTTCAGCATACCCTTAAGGACCTCAAAGTGCAAGTACTGGAAAGGGTTAATCCCCAACCACATGGAGACTTTAACAAAGTACTCAGGAACAGAGAAACCACCTGGATCCTCAAGATAGGATCAGAGGAAGGTTCAGGGTTAAATGATGCAATCACTATTAATGCTTTATTGGGTCATTAATTCCCAATTAAGCTTCTCTACTTAACATGTGTGAAGTCTGTATCCCCCTCACATTCGACTGAATGCCATGGCGTCCCCACCTTCCATTTTGGATTGAATGACCTACTGATTCTGGTAACTATACTCGCTATGCTTCTTTTACCTGGTTACCTTCATGTTGGACTTTAATGTTAGAAAGCCCCAATGATTATTGTTGTTCTTAGACACTTGGACGCCTCTCAACGCTTCTGAAAGTTCCCCTGATGAAGCCCTAGGGGGCGAAACGGTGATGAAGCCGGCCTTGCATTGGTAGCGCCGTTGGGCTGCTCTACTCCTTGTCACAGACCAGGGTGACCCCACGCAGCTCCTACTTTCCAACCTCAAGCACCCGGGACAACTCATTCCCCCGCAATTTCCAATTACGCTGCACAATTCAAAAGGCACCGCAATTCGCGGCTTTTTTTCGCTTCCGCGTTCGCCAGCTACCTTGAGCGACAATTCGCGACCTTTACGGCACACCTTCACTACAGGAGATCCCACTTTACTACAGAACCATGGAGGGGTTACTTGGTTACTTTGCACTCTCCTGTAAGTGACTTATTAGTTTTGTTATATATTTACTATCTTTAAACGTGGAACACTTCATATTGTTGCAGCACTCTTGGGGCTTTCTTCACTGCGAGCTCTGAGAGCTACTATTAGTACACCGGGACTGCCAACAGAACCTCTGAAAATGCCAGACAGTTGCAGGACTGCTGTGCCTAGACGTTCCAAGATGGCGACCGCTGTGGAGCTCCCTTCGGGTGAGCTCCGGCTCAGTCTCTCAGATTTCTTGGATATGACTGATCGGCCCTCTGCTCCCTCCGAGGGCGACGTTGGCCGACCAGCAGCCCCAGGGGGTCGTTCTTGGAGACCCCCAGACCCCGTGCAGCCTGGTCTGGCTGGGGAAGGCTGCAGAACTGCCCCAGAGGACACCTAAGACGCCGAAGCCACTGAAAGACGGATGGGTCATCCGGCCGGTGACTGCCTCCGGCGCCCGTTTCTTAAGATCGCTTGGCAGAAGACGTTCTTTAAGATCGACCCTACCGACCCCCCAGAGGGCAGAGGCTAAGCGGGCAGCCAACCTGGGACCCCGGCTACTCAAGGCGCGGCGACCGAAAGAGCAGCTCGCCATTAAGGCCGCGCAAGTGACCCAGGACTTTCCCTCGGACAAACTCGACCCTCAAGCGTATGCCGAGCTGATTGAGGAGTATAACAAACTCATGGCCCATTTCTCGGACTTTGGAAAGAGGTTCGGGGGTCTACTAGGGCTAATGGGGATCCCTGCACTGGAGGTCCCAACCCTGAACCAGGAACCCGGTAACTGGGGTAACTCCTCATGGAGGCCCCACTCAGACCAGGACTTCACCTGGGACAGATCCTGGGATTTCCCCACAAGCGCCCCGGAGCCGGACCTGGCCGGGCCTGCCTCCAATGCTGGAGGGACCCTGGAGGATCCGGATCCAAACTGGGAGAGGCAGGCCCCTTACATTGGAGACATGTCAACCATGATGGGCGACAAGACCTCAGAGACGGCTGAGGCGTCCGGAGGAGCTATGGCGGATCCTAGCCGGCCACAGAGCCAGGATGCACAGCTCGACTCTCTGACCACCTACCAGCTCGCACTGGAAGAGACACCTGGGGTTCTGAGGATCCCACGGCGGCCCCCGAAGACCCGTTGGTGGCTGTGGACTCGTCGCCGGTCTCCCTCAACGTCTCGGCTGTCCTGGCCCACCCTCCGGATGGCTTCCGGCCACGTCGGGCTGCGAGGAACTGGGGGAGCCTGCTGGACGAGGAGAGGCCCAACATGGCGGGTGGCCTTGAGAACGCCCAGCCACACCATGTCCAGACCCTGGGAGGAGACGGGACCCGGAAGCAGCAACCAGCCGCTGGAGGCCCCGCCTTTGAGGGCTCCGCACCCGGATGCAGTCGGCCATCGGAACTCCCGCCCCTGGAGGACCTTGCACCCGGCACTGTCCGGAAGCAGCGGTGCCCCAGGAAAAGACGGAGACGAAAACGGAAGCGGAAGGAAGGACACTGTGTACCAACCCGGACCACGGACTGGAGGACAGGGCCGACCCTCCCCAGAGAGGGCCGGGACGACAGACCCAGTCTCCTCGTGGTTCCACCGGTTGAAGGCCGGCCCAGACAGAAGTCGATGCCGCCTCGGAGGACGTTTTCAACCAGGACCTTCTGGAGCTCCTGCCACAGGCAGTCGAAGCTCCGAGGGTTCTGCCCACCTACCACGAAGGACAACAAGGACTCTTGGCGGACGGGTTGGAGCTGCGAACAGGCTCCCACACGGGAGCCCGCGGCCCCGTCCTCCTTGTGCCTGGATGCAAACGATCCTGCTGAGGCCCCTTGCCTGCCATCCTTTGATGGCGGGATGATGCCTTAGCGGGCCATCGTTGCCTGGACTCTCCCCTGCTCCCTCCTCCCTTTCCCCACCCCCCCGCCTTTCCTCCTGATATACATGGGAATTCCCATTACGATTCTACCTTTTGTTCCCGTGAGTGTTTTCTCTTACTTCAATGTACTTATTAGCCTTGCACCCTCTATAATCAGAATGTATTTTGTGTATAGAAGGCGTCTTTGATATATTTACATGTAACTTCTGACTGCCCTTTAAACAGTTGGGTTTGCCTATGCTCTATGTATGTACTGTATTATTGGTGATTTGATGAGAATTCTCATTTACTGTTTGGATTTAATGAACATACAGTATATACATTGTTTATTGAATTATTGTATATACACATTGTTTATTGAATTAGAGCATTGAGCATCCCATTACCCACCATATGGGATTTCAATTATAATTTGAATTTTGACTATGAAGATTCAGTGTCTATGTTAGAAATATTGTATTATCTGACCAAGACACCAACCTGTGTTAGTCTATTTGTGCTTTAGGTGCCTGCCCATTGTTTAATTTGACTGTTACTTCAGGGCCGTCAGGGAGTTCACGGAATTCAGGGAGTACTATGGTTTGTCTAAAACCTTTCCGGTGCCATATGAACACATAGCTCAGTTTTGTGTTTATAGCAGAAGACCGGGTTTAGTGGCCCATTCAATCTGGGTGAAGCTAGCTGCGCTGGCATACTGGTTCAAAGCGCAGGGCATATGTGATCCAACGAATGACTTCAGTCTCCATAAACTTATGGCAGGGTGGTCTAGACAAAGTGACAAGTCAGCAGATACAAGGGAGCCTTTGACACCGGGAATTTTGAAAGGGCTTGGACAATTGTGGTCCACTGTTTGTGATTCCCAGTAAGAGGAGGCCTTATTCCATGTGGCAGCCTTGAACGCCTTTTTGGTGCATTTAGGGTGAGTGAGTTGGTGGCTTCAGCCAAGACCGACTCTTCACAACGGGCCTTTCTGGCTTCCGATATTAAATTGACCCATGATACTCTGGAGTTGAGGGTCAGGTCTTCTAAAACTGACCAGGTCAGAAGGGGCTCGTTAGTCAAGCTAAGTAAAGCTAATGACGTGGATTTATGTCTGGTTTCAGCCATGGCATGCTACTTTGCACTTCGGGGCCCGGCTGCAGGTTACCTTTTTTGCCATTGCAATGGGACGCCACTTATGAAGTACCAATTTTGGGCTGTCACCAAAAAGAGACTGAAGCTATTAGGCTTGGAGGGTTTTAAATTCGGAAAGCACTCATTCAGGATTGGTGCAGCATCATCTGCAGCCGCAATGGGGTACAATGCTGGAACAATTATGTCCTTGGGAAGGTGGCGTTCTGATGCTTACAAGGCTACATACGCAATGTCCAGTTGTAATTATGCATGATGCTGTTGTCAGTTTTGTTGCCATTACAGGTCCAGAGGGGTTAGCGTGGAGGAGGAGAATCCTCATCTGCGGCCACAGCTACATCTTCTGGACGGAGAAGGAAGCTCTTGAGTTCCCCTTCGGCCAACACTTGGGCCTCGCATCCATTGCTAATGTGGAATGGAAGGGCAGACGTGGTCTGTGCTGGGACGGTCTACGCCCCATGTTGTTCCAAGGCAGGAGGGTGGTACCCCCTGATGTGCTCGTGATCCACTTGGGTGGTAACGATCTTGGACTTTTGACCGGCAGGGCGCTGTTTTTACAGGCCAGGGCCGATTTGTATGCAATTTGGAAGGCATGGCCAGGTGTTCTAAGCTCCCCTTTAATGCATTCTGTGATTAAAGGATAAGGTTGTTTTTAGACAAGGAGGCTATTTTGAGAAGTTGGAGGAAGGTTGGCCAAGGCCAAACTTAAGATGTGCATAAAAAACCCATCATACCCCCAATAGTCCCATTGCATTGCTGCTCGTGCGTTATCACCACGATAGGATCCATCATCAGGGCAGAACTCTAACTGAAGCAGCCCTTAGAAATGAAGGTCTGTGGGTAGTCAATGCCAAAAGGTTGGTCAATAAAGTTATTTTCAAATGCGTTAAATGTAGGCACCTGAGACGAGACTGCCAAAGCCAGTTAATGGCAGACCTACCACAGGATAGGACCTTGACAGACCCACACTTTTCCCATGTGGGCATCGATGTGTATGGTCCATGGGAAATTGTTACTAGAAAAACCAGGGGTGGTGTTGGAAATAACAAAAGATGGGCGGTTCTGTTCACTTGCATGTCCATACGAGCTGTCCCTATAGAGAAGACCTGGGCATGTCACGGCCCGCGGGCCGTATGGTTCTGACCGGCCCTCGTAAGGGTCCCAGCAGGCAGGCAGGCAGGCAGGCAGAGCGGCCAACGGAGGGAGGAGGACGCCAGGAGAAAGCACCTCCGAAGGGAAAGCAGGATCAAGCGCCTCCTCCTCCTCCTCCCATCTCTTCCGCCTTGCGCGCTCCCCCCTCCCTTCTGCCTCGCGCTCTCCCCCCCGTCTCTTCTCCCTCCCGCTCCGTGCTTCAGCTGGCAGCGGCGTGAGTGAGCCCGAGACCGGAGCCCAGGAGGCTCTCTCTTCTTGCTGCTCCTCTTGCCCTTGGACGGGAGGCCAGCAGCAGCCAGGCCAGAAGGGGCAAGAGGAGAGCAGCCGAAGACTAGGAGCGTGGTGAGGACAGACGCGCCTCCCGCTCCCTGCCAGCCCTGCAGCCCAGCCATGGCGCACCCTGGAGCTCTAATACACAATACAGGCTCCTTCCAGCCCGGGAGGACTTGTATCTCATTGATGTTATTGATGTGCGGAAACGCGAACCCCCCGTTATGACTGTACCTGGTAGTTATTAAACTACAACCCTGGGGAAGAGCGGCCTGAAGTGAATGCGCCCTGAGGAAGCGACTTACCGCGCAACGGCCATCTTGGCGTCGCGTCATCATCCTTCCAGCCGTAGGCGCCAGCCTAGTCCGTATTGTGCCAGCTCTTCCGCCCTTCCAGGCTCCCCCAAGGACTCAGTCTGGTGTCTGTGAGTTATCTGGCTCCAGACCTCCATAGGGCTTACATGGACTCTATGTGTGTGTCGCTTTAACCCAGCTTTGTGTTCTGGGCTTATTGTGTTGCTTTGCGCATGCTGAATTACTGAGAGATATATAGTGTGTATAAATTGAATATAGGTATATAGATATGATGCTCAGTACTATGTGTCCAGCGTGTCACTAATGCTTATGATTATGCACTACAATATATTTTGATATTTTTGCAACCTTGTAGCACTTTATTTGCGTCGCACTCCAATCCAGCCCTGTATTTAGTTGGCTTTAGCATTGTGTATTACGAGCACCCTGGAGCTCTACCTGCAGAGCTGGGGCATCCGAGGTCAGCGCCCTTCGGGGCTGGGGGCCAAGAAAGCCCCGGCCGGCTTGCCTGCCTGCATTCCTTTCTTCCCTCCGTTCCTTTCTTTCCCCCTTCCTTGTGTGAGGATAGCGTGATATGCGTGAATGTGTATGGCTGAAGTATGTGAACCAAATTTGTGTCAGATAGGCCAGAGAAACGTGGAGATCTGCAATGCATGCTGGTAGGGGAGGGCCTGAAGACTTGGCAGGGAGAAGCGGGGTTTTTCCTTATCTTGGAAACCACTCAAGCTTGAGAAGAAATACAGAAAAGACCCATGTATGAACAAGTAGTGGCCGACACGCTATTGGCTTCAAAGAATGGAGTAATAACAGAAGAATGGGATCAAATTAATAACTGTCAGTTTTGGCCAAGGATGGAGGGAAAGTGGAGAAAATGAATATAAGATCCCAGGTTTCGCCTCTGGCGTTGTTGGTTCTCTGGTCCAGACGGGCAACCATCCAGCTTCTCTCTGCAAGTCGCCTGGCTATGGATGGGGGGGGGGGGGGCCTCATCCCAAATCACCTAGCCATGGATTTGGAGGGAAGCAACACTATCTACCTCATTTTCTGTGTATGTGAGTATGGATCTAGTATGAATGTGTGTGTGTGTGTGAGCTCCCCTTTTCATGATGATTGCTTGCTGCTGTCTCTCTCTCTCTCTCTCTGTGTAAGGTATGAATGCTCTTCAGAAGGTATGAATGCAACATGTGTGCGTGTGTATGTGTGAGCTTGTGATTGCTTGCTGTGGGTGTCCGTAAGAAATGCTGCTAATTGCTGATTAAATGCTGCTGTGCTTTGCCCCAACCAAAGGTGATTAGTCTCTTTTGAATCAATTCTTTATATTATACTTAAGAGTGATTGTGGTTTAAGGGTTTAAATGTTCAATGTGATTCTAGGTTTCTTTTTCATATTTTGCATATTAACCTGATTTATTGCACTGTATTCCTTTTTATGCTTTTATGCTCAAACGTGATTGTTACAATATTTACTTTTAATAAATGTCACACGCATAGTGTTAAAATCCAGATCTGGTCTCCCCTTGTCTATTTGCACGACATTGGCTGCTCTGTTGCGCTGCTCCCTTGGTATAAAATAATAGGTGTCACTCTGACCGTAACGCTCGCTTCCTTCCTTCTGCCTTAATCCCCTCCCTCCTTTCGCCTTTCCCACCTTTTCCAATTCTTCCCTTCCTTTCCCTCATTCCTTCTTTCCCTCTGGACTTGGCCGCTCCCTCCCTCCATTCAGATCCAGCCTCGCCTCCTCATCCTCACCCTCCACACAGCTACCGGGGGGAGAGAACAGTACTAGCAAAAAACTTCAAAAACTGCCGTGTGGATGCAGCTTTGGGGTTTTCTTCATTAGGAGTGGGGAAAGAAAACCATGTATCCCAGTGGAAGAAGCCCGAGTGCCCCAAAGCCCCCTCCCTTAAACTGTACATCCCAGAGTAACATATTATGGAGCCATTGATAGCGAACAGAATTTGGGGACCTTGCAATGAAGACAGGCCAGTTTAGACCCACCAAAGAGGGCCCATGTTGAAACCTGGAAGGAAGTAACCAATCCCATTTTTCCCTAAAATGTCTTAATTTAAACAGATCTCACCAAAGCCTGAAGAGGGTGCCATTGAGGTTTTATTCAGTTCCAGCTGGAAGGGATCACAGCCGCAATCATTCACCCATGCTGCAATGCAGTCACATTGGTAAACATTCCTTATATAGGGTTACAGATTTTAATTTCCCTCTTCCCACCCCCGCTGCTGATTGGCAGATGTCATCACTTGCAGGAGGGGCACAGGAGGTTCTTGAGAGTGGCCCCAGCCAATGAGGCGAAGGGAGGAATAATGAGAGAAAAGGGTGGTTCTGAGGGTGGGCTTTTGCCCAGGCTTTCAAAACCAGTTTTTTCTGAGTTGCAGACAAAGGCCTTAATCCCTTATTTCCTGTTCTGGCCAAGCACAGACCAAAAATCCTTTTAAGTGGGTTTCAGTAAAATGGGGGGTAAACAAGGAGAATTCCAGCTTGCCATGATTCATTATAGGGTTGTGAAAAGGAGATATGGTTTGCATAGCTGGTTTCAGATCTCTGGAGAAACCCTTTTGTGATGTGTAACAAAATGTTGCCAAATGGCTTATCGGTCCCTGGCAGGCTGGTTTTCTAAAGGTGTTTTTGTCAGGTAAATATGTGAGGCAAATAGTGGGATTTGTTAGCCAGACCTGGTCTTGCGAAATGACCCTTCCTGTGCTACAATGAAGTGGCTGGGGCATCCTGTGGTGAAGTTAATGGGTTTCTGCTCACAGGGATCAGGGTCCCAAAAATCCCTTTTGAAATAACTAACTACCTGGGAGGATGTCAATTTCCCATTGCAGTTTGCAGGATTTTCCAGATTTTCCTATGTCTGAGTCATTCCTTACATTATCAATTTTCTTATTTCTTTAAAGTTACATTTCATAGAAAAAGGGGGCATGCAAAGGAAAAATACATTGAGGATAAATATCATTTTCATACAGTTTCATAGCGAGAGAGTCAGGAAACAATTATTTCATATTCAGGAGTAGAAAGAAAGTCCATCTGTGTCCTTGGGAAAAACTATAAGAGAAAAGTCCTTTTTGCTAATAGCCAGAGGAGAGTCCAAACACACGGAAGTCCTTGGAAAACTATGTCTCCCAAACCGCTCAGGGCTTGCCCCTGTTGGCCTGTCCATATGCAACTCCGTGCACAAAGAGTCCATGGCTTCAGGTCAAGTGAGGCAAGAAAACAGAGAGGTAGAAATGGCTGAAGGTCTTTTGATGCCAAATCCCAGCCTTTTGTGCTAGAGATGCCAGACCACATATGCAGGAACTTTGGAACTCCCTGCTGCAGGTCAATGAGACAGGGGCTCTGGGGCTCGACTTCACCATGTGAGTTAAAAGTGGAATCATCGCTCTGTAACCGAGGTGTGTCTTCTTGCCTTCCCCACTCTTCCACACAACCATATAACCCAGAATATCAAGATAGATAATCCACAACATCTGCTTTGAACTGGATTATCTGAGTCCACACTGCCAAATAATCCAATTCAATGTGGATTTTATACAACTGTGTGAAAGGGGCCTGAGAGAGAGCAGTTATTGTCTTCCTTCCACGCTAAAGCAGAAGGTCTCGACTAAACTGCAACATAAAATCCGGATTATCTGCTTTGAGCTGGACTATATCGCAGTGTAGACTCCTATAATGCAGTTCAAAGCAAATGTTGTCCTCCTTTCTCTGTAGCCCCCTTCTACCTTGCCATATAACCCAGATTATCCAAGCAGATAATCCACATTTTAGTGAATAATGTATCAAAAACGCAATTTAGTGCCTTTTTAATTATTTTATTATTATTAAAGAAATTCAATTGATATTATGTAGAATGTAGTTCAGCCTCTAGGTGCGGCCCTCCATCATATTTTTTGGCTCTCGTGTGGCCCCTTGGAAAAAAATAATTGCCCACCCCTGATATAGGGGCTGTAGAGGGAATGGACACTTCATCACTCCTAAATGCATTAAAAAGGTTCGTAGCCCTCAGAAGGCCAATTAAGTCTATTTGGTCAGATTGCGGCACCAATTTTATAGGTGCAACCAAAGAGCTTAGTTGTGTGGCTAAGTTTGAGAGGGACACCAAGGGGGGACGGCCCTTAAATGGGTCTCTTCCATCCTTCGGGACCGGGGACAGCGGATGGCGAGGGGGGTCGTAGTGTCTGGGAGAAACGTTCCTCTCCCCTCCATTATTTAACATCTACATGCGTCCCTTGGCCCAGTTGGTGCGCAGCTTTGGCTTGGAGTGTCACCAGTACGCTGACGACACCCAGCTAGTGCTGGGGATGGAAGGCCGGCCGGACTCCGTACCTGATTCTTTCCAACAATGCCTTGAGGCTGTGACTGGATGGCTACGCTCCAGCCAGTTGAAGGTGAATCCCTCGAAGATGGAGATCTTGTGGCTGGGCGGTCCGGGTGGGGGATGGGGAGTGCCAGTTGCCTATGTTTGATGGCAAGGCATTACGCCCGTCATCATTAGTAAAAAGCTTAGGGGTCCAATTGGATCCATTGCTGTCCATGGAGACCCAGGTTTCCACGGTCACCAAAATCACATTTTTCCATCTGCGATAAGCGAGGTGACTGGCGCCCTACCTCTCCGTGAACAAACTGGCTACGGTGATCCAGGCGACGGTCATCTCGAGACTGGATTACTGTAACGCCCTGTACATCGGCCTACCCTTGGGGTTGATCCGGAAGCTCAAGTTAGTGCAGAATGCCACGGCACGTCTTCTCGCTGGGACTCTGGCGAGATGCCATGTTACACCAAAATTGCGACAACTGCGCTGGCTGCCTATTGAGCACCGGATCTCCTTCAAGGTGCTGGTATTAACCTTTAAGGCCGTACATGGTCTTGGGCCAGTGTATCTAAAGGACCGCCTCTCCCCATACTGTCCCCAGAGATCCTTACGCTCCGGTGAACAAAATCTTCTCAATGTGCCTTCCATCCGACAATATCGTCTTTCCTCTACAAGACAAAAGGCATTCTCGGTGGTGGCACCAATGTTGCGGAATGCCCTACCTGAGGAAGTCAGAGGAATCGGAGAACTGTCTTCTTTTCGTCGAGCCTGCAAGACGGCTCTTTTCCGCTTGGCTTTCCCAGTTGCTATTGCCTAGTCTAGTTTAGGAATATTTTAGTACTGTAACAATTTTAGATTAGCTGTTGTCTATTTCTATGTTTTTATACTGTATGTTTTATATTGCTTGCTTACACTGTTGTGAACCGCTCCGAGCTTCTAGAAGCCAAAATAAATAAATAATAAAATATACATAAGCCCAAAAAGAGCACGTGTCTAGGAGAATGGCTCTTGGGGTAGTGAGGATAAGCTACTGGACCAGAAAGCATTTTGAAGGTAAGGTATAGCCAGAAAGGGTGGCTATGTGGAAGCAACAACAGGATTTAAAAACATACAACTACTCTGACCTATGTGAACAGTTACATCTATTGAGCAAACTGAATGAAACGCAAAAGGCCTCGTCTGGAGACATGAAGTATTTTAGAATGCAACCACCACCGTAGAAAATAGCTGTTACAGAGCTGTTCTAGCAGTTGCGCTAGTCAGAGGCCCAGGTGTTGCGGCCTGCGCTAAGCTTGGCCTGTTTGCATTGGGGGTGTATAATTACATCTTGTGTGTTTGCAGGATTGTCAAGCCTCCATTTTGTTTCTGAGGCTCTTGGCAGTTTTGGCTAGGGTTATTGTTTTATCCTGGGTGGGAGGGGTTCATCTCCTTAGACGTTCCCGCCTAAATTTACCTCAGACCTTTCCATCAGCACCCTAGATTTTCCCACCAATTTTTCTCCTCAGGGTTTCTCCCTAAGCGAAAGGCTATAAAAGGGAGGAAACCACTTTGTTACCTCAGTGACTACCAGGGACGTGTGACTGAGCCACGGGGTTGTCAGCCTGTCTCCTCCTTTTAATGACCAAATACCAGCCCTGGACTCATCATAGGAAGGACGTTCGCCCTTCAATTTAAAGGAGTTCAGCGGCTGGGGTCTGTCCACCATCCGTGGCGGCTGACCAGAGAGAGGGAGAGGCGTTTACCATCTACCCCTCACAGACTGAAGAAGACGACCAAATAAGACGGCTTAGGATTCTTTGAGCCCGTGAACTCTGTAAAGATTTTTGGAGCCAGACACTTCCAGCTTTGTGTCTTGTTTAATAAACCCAGTTACTTGTTTCATGAATCTTGGTTCTGTGAAGTCTTTGGGGCCCTCTCCCTCAGAGGAAGGCAATCCGCATCCCCTGGGCATAGGATGTTTATAGCTATCTACGTGGTCACTCCATCCAAGCCCAGGCGGACCTGCATACCAGGTAACTTGAAAAGGTGATCCAAGAGATACTATCTTAACCTAAGATGGGGGGTGCAAGACCTTGGGTTTTGAATTAATTGCAGCTTACTAGAGATCCACCAAGGTCAAGTATATTTGAGGGCAATTAATTGACAGGAGATCCAATTTTGTGTCTGGGCCACTGCAACAGTCTCCTCGGTGGAATGGGATTAAAATTAAAAAAATGGGAATCACTACAACGTTCCCATCAGGAGCCAAAAATAAAAAGATGGCATAAAATTTTTCAAGCAAGGAAAGGGGGGGAGGGATAAAAAAGAACAGTTTAGTCCTACCCCCTCCAATATTTCAAACACCCTCATAACATTTGAACATTACAAGAGTATTACAAGAGATTAGCAAAATTGATCATCATAACGACATTTGTCATTGTAATTTATCTTACTCTGACATTGCAGTACTCAAGAAATTGGGCAATCACCCAAACATTATATGGAAGCCAGCCGACAAGGGAGGGGCCATCGTGTGTTTAAAGAGACATTACTATATTGCAGAGTTTATGAACCCTCCCTCTCATCAGCATCCGCATCAAGAGAAAAAGCAGATGTCTGAAGAGAACAAGCGGCTGGTCTACCTGATGGACATCAAGACCATCGCAGCCGTGGACCTTGTGGGCAGCAACAACATCTGCACCATCAGCCATGACAGCAAGATCAACTGGCTGGAGCTAAACGAAATAGGAAACAAGTTACTCTTCCTGGACAAGATGAAGCTGCACCTGTATGACATTGGGAGTACCACCAAGACCACCATCCTGAGCTACTGCTCCTATATCCAGTGGGTCCCTGGGAGCGACGTGTTGGTGACCCAGAACCAGAACTCTGCGTCTGCTGCAATATTGACACCCCAGAGCAAGTGACCATGTTCGACTGGCTGGAGCTAAACGACATTGGAAACAAGTTGCTCTTCCTAGACAAGATGAAGCTGCACCTGTATGACATTGGGAGTACCACCAAGACAACCATACTGAGCTACTGCTCCTATATCCAGTGGGTCCCTGGGAGCGATGTGTTGGTGACCCAGAACCAGAACTCTGAGTCTGCTACAATATTGACACACCCCCGAGCAAGTGACCATGTTCCCCATTAAGGAAGTAAAATCGTGCTTGTGGGACCAAGCAACAGACATAAGTAGCACCTTGGCGGAAATGGACTGATAAGGATGTTTTATATGAGGATACAGTTTTATTGATAATTAAGATTTTATACTGTTTTAAACAATGTTTTTGTGTTTATGTATTTCATGCATTTAAATGTTTAATGGTTATGTTTATGGTTACTGTTTTAACTTCATGTAACGGCATTGAATTATTGTCTGTGTAAGCCGTCCTGAGTCCCCCCTTTGGGGGATTGCAGAATTCATGAACTCTTGTCTCATCAGTGTTCGCATTAATGAAAGGAGGCAGCGGGGTTCTGAGGCGAACAAGCGCCTGGCCCACCTGGTGGACATCAAGACTATTGCAGCCGTGGACCTTGTGGACAGCAACAAGAAAGTCAACTAAAATATCTCAAATTAAATCACTATATCTGCAAGTTAAACATTCTGAAATTGACTGATAACTGAAGAGAAATACTGAATGGACCAACCACAATGGCCAAAATTGATAAAGCAATTAAGAATCTCAAAAATACAAAAGCCCCAGGCCCAGATGGCTATACGGCCATCTTCTATAAAGAATGAATTAGGCCCCATACTAAAAGATATTCTTAATGACGTATTAGAAACCAAAAAAATCCTAAAATCTGTAGCAACCCAGTTCCCTTTCGTGCCTGGGGGCAGGGGCAGCACCGGGGGTCCCACTTGCATTAGGGCCAGCTGCAGTTGATGAGGACATGGAGGAAGGGGCTGATGAGTTAGCTGGGCTTTCCTCTCCCACAGAGAGCTTGGCCTGGGATGATGAATGGCCTGACGGCTATGATAGCTGGGAAGTTCAGGCTGACCCTGAGAGTGATGATTCCGATCAGTATGAGAAACCAGGTGGTTTCTGGTCGCAGGAAAGGATCAGGGAAACAGTGGAGGATGAGCCCATGGAAGCTGAAAGGGAGTTCGGCTCTCACGAAGATAGCGAGCCAGGTGCTGGGAGGCAAGGACGGAGCTTTGATAGGAGACAGAGCATTGAGTCCAGCAGGAGAGATTGGCACCGTAGCCTAGAGCGCCAGAGAAGCGCTAGATCCCGTAGCACAGATTGGCACAGAAGCCTAGAGCGTCGGGGCCTCGTCAAGGGATTAAGTATAGGATCCGTCGGAACGGATCCTCAGTAGCTTGGCCACTTCTATTCTAAGAGGAGTGAAGCGAGCAGAGTTCCACGGAGCCAAGTTGCCGGCTCGAGCCTTGCCAAGAAGTTTCTTGGGCTTGTTTATGAACTTTGCCTTGTTCCTTGCCACGGACCAAGTCCTTGACTCCCTTTGTTTGCCTTTGGATTTTACTTACGGATTCTTTACCTTTTGGATTGAACTTTTGATACCTTTTATGGACAATTTACCTTTTCACCTGTTTTTTATTATTCAATAAATAGTTAGCTGATTACCGTCTGTGTGTGTGTGATTAAGGGGCTGGGCTGAGACCCTGCATCATGACAGTTGGCCGAGCTACTCCACGAACCCCTTTTACACACCATGGGACGCGGAAGGCACCGGCGGAGACGAGTCGGCGAGATGGCTCAGCTAACCGCCGCTCAAATTCAAGAACTACAGCAGGAGGTGGTGGATTTGCGGGCCCGGGCAGGCCGCCATCCCTCCCTGACCGTTCCGTGCCGGTTTGGTGGCAACCCGGCCCAGGTCAATGTGTTCATTGGACAATGTGAAATGTACATGGAACTCCGGGATGCGGAGTTTACCAGCGAAAGAGCCAAGGTGGGCTTTGTTTACACCCTGCTAGAAGGGACCGCAGCAGCCTGGGCCACGACACAGCTGAGGGCGGCTTCCCCCCAAGTGGCTACTGTGAGAGCGTTCCTAGATGTTATCAAGACGACTTGGGAGACCCGGTGAACGCGGAGCTGGCGGAGAGGGAGCTGGATCGTTTGTCCATGAAAGACATGCCCCAGTCCCAGTACATTTCCCGGTTCAGAGTGCTGGCTGCCCAAGTAGAATGGAACCCCGCTGCACTGCGCTACCAGTACATGAAAGGCTTGTCGCCAGAGATGCAGCAGGAGATCCTGCGAGGGGCCACCCGGCCTGCCGACCTGGAAGAGGCGATTACCCTAAGCATTCGTGTGGAGGCTGGACTGCAGACCAGAAGACGGTGGGACAAGGGGTCCGGAGAGCGGCCGGTCGGTCGCAAGGAGACGGGGGCCAGTCGTCCCCTGTTCCGGCCCTTTGCGCCGGCTCCTCAGCCTTTAGATGAACCAGAGCCCATGCAGCTGGGGCATGTGAGGCCGAAGGTGGATGCTGCCGAGAAAGCCCGGCGCCAGCGGCTAAACTTGTGCTGGTACTGTGGGGGATCCGGCCATTTTTCCAAGGAATGTCCCCAGAAGCCGCGCGGCAAGACTCCCCGGGCCTCTGCCGCCTTCGAGGAGCCCCAGGAGGCTGAAGAGGCTATCCAGACGGCGGGGGAAGGGGCCGGCCGAGTTTAAATGGGTTCGCTAACTCGGTCGCAGTCGCTAACCTTCCCCCAGAACCCCAGACTGGACAATTGTTCTTAGTGATGGTCGCCCTGTGGTCGCAGGAGAAGGGGCCGATGATGGTGCACGCCATGATCGACTCAGGGGCCACCAACAACTTCATTGATGCAGACTATGCCAAGTCTGCCGGATTACAGTTCCATGATCTCAAGGAGCCTAAGGGCGTACAAACCATCGATGGAAGACAACTAAAAACCGGGGCCGTGACACAATACACTGCCCCTACCAAGATGTGGACCAGCTCTCATAAAGAGGACATTTCGTTCCTTGTAACTAAGTTGTCCGATTTCCCGGTAATCTTGGGAATCGTTTGGCTGACTCTTCACGATCCACAGATCTCCTGGGCCAGAAGGCAGTTGCAGTTTTCTTCTGAACATTGCCAGGGACATTGCATGACGGCTAGGGCCTGCCAGGCTCAGGAGGTGGAACAAGCAGCTACCTTGCCCAAAAAGTATGCAGGTTTTTGGGATGTCTTCAGCGAGGAGGCGGAACGTTTGCCTCCCCATCAACCCTATGATTGCGCCATCGAGCTGGAGTCCGGAGCCCCCATCCCGCGTGGAAGACTCTACCCTCTCTCGGAGCCCGAGCAAAAGGCTCTCCGGGAGTTTTTGGATGAGAATCTGCGAAAGGGTTTCATCCGACCTTCCCAGTCCCCGGCCGGGGCGCCCATCTTGTTTGTTAAGAAGAAATCCGGGGAGCTGCGGCTCTGTAATGACTATCGAGAGCTCAATAAGATCACGATTCAGAACCGCTACCCCCTACCACTGATCCCGGAGTTGTTGGAGCGGATGAGGGGAGCCAAAGTCTTCACCAAATTGGACCTGAGGGGTGCTTATAATCTGGTGCGGATTCGTCAGGGCGATGAATGGAAGACCGCTTTCCAGACCAAATGGGGAAGTTTTGAATACAGAGTTATCGGATTCGGTTTGTGTAATGCCCCCGCCTGCTTTCAACACTTCATGAACGACATCTTTCGGGACTTGCTAGATCGTTATCTGGCAGTGTATTTGGATGATCTGTTGATCTTTTCGCCTGACCAGGCGACCCATGACCGCCATGTGAAGGAGATGCTTCAGAGGCTGAGAGATCACGGTCTCTATGCCAAATTGGAGAAATGCGCATTTGATCTACGCGAGGTGGATTTCCTGGGCTATCGCATTTCTCCCACCGGCGTCGCCATGGATGACACCAAGGTCCAAGCTGTGGCAGACTGGAAGGCTCCTGCCAGCAAAAAGGACATTCAGAGATTCCTGGGCTTTGCCAACTACTACAGGAAGTTCATCCCGGACTTTGCCAAGTGGGCCGACCCCATCACGCAGTGTTTGCGAGGAAAGGCGCCGTTCCGGTGGACATCGGAGGCGGACGCGGGGTTCCGGAAGTTGAAGCAGCTGTTCACCACGCAGCCACTTCTGCAGCATCCAAACCCCCGCACCCCTTTCATTGTGCAAGCAGATGCATCAGATGTAGCAGTGGGAGCGATCCTGCTACAGCCGCAAGGGACAGACTTATTGCCCTGTGCCTACTATTCCCGGCAGCTGACGGCGCCGGAAAGGAACTATACCATCTGGGAGGAGATCCTAGCCATTAAGGTAGCTTTTGAAGTTTGGCGACATCTGCTTGAAGGGGCCCAATTCCCGGTGGAAGTTCACACCGACCACCGGAACTTGGAGCACTTGAAGACTCAGCGCAAATTGAACCAGAGGCAGCAGAGATGGTCTCTGTTCTTTGAGAGATTCAATTTCTGCATTCACTATGTGACCCCCAAGCAGACCAAACAAGCTGATGCCCTGTCTCGGAAGCCAGAGTATGTCAGAGGAGGAAAAGGGCTTTCCGAGACGCGGCTGCTGAAAGCGGAGAACTTTGCCGCCACTGGCACAGCCATTGCGCCACCCCCGGTGGTCAACCCAGACCCAGGGGACAAGAGAACTCTGAGTGACCGCTCAACAAGCTCAACAGAAGGGCTAACTTGGGTTCAAGAACAGCTAACCAAGGGGGTGCAATTCCCTTCCAAGTAAAAAACTTTGCTTGCTGTACCGCCGTGACTGCATCTATGTTTCCCCGGGCCTGAGAGAAGGACATTCTCAAACTTTGCCATGATAGCCAGGCCGCTGGACACTTTGGGCTATTCAAGACACTACAGTTGGTGCTAGGGACTTCTGGTGGCCTAAGGCCTCAGAAGGACGTTGAAGCTTACATTGGCACTTGCCCTGTCTGCCAGAGGGCCAAGAAGCAAGGGGGCAAGCCGGCCGGTTTGCTCCAACCGCTCCCAACCCCATCCGCACCATGGAAGATGATCTCAGCCGATTTCATTACTGACTTGCCCAAGTCCAAGGGGTTCACCACGATTCTGGTCGTAGTGGACTGTCTTACCAAGATGAGTCACTTCATCCCATGTGTAGGGGTGCTTACTGCCAAAGAGACTGCTGATATGTTTGTGCAACATGTGTTTCGGCTACATGGACTTCCACAGAGTTTGGTGACGGATCGGGGCACCCAATTCACTTCCCAGTTCTGGCGGGCTGTTCAGAAGCTATTGGGAATGGAGGCACGGATGTCTACGGCTCATCACCCCCAGACCGACGGGCAAACCGAAAGGGTTAACGCCACGTTGGAACAGTATCTGCGGTGCTATGTGAACTATCAGCAAAACAATTGGGCGTCATTGTTGTCTTTGGCGGAGTTTGCTTACAACAATGTGATGCAAGAATCCACCAAAGAGACTCCTTTCTTTGCAAACTATGGACATCATCCAAGGTTCTACCCTCCTGTAGACCAATCCGGAGATGTGCCAGCAGCAGAAGATTGGCTACAGGAGCTCACGGCAATGCAGGAGATGCTGCGCACTCAACTGGACCAAGCTAAAGCGGATTACAAGCGGATGGCTGATCGGCGGCGCCAGGAGGGTCCTGAGATCCAGGTGGGAGACAAAGTTTGGCTGTCTACCAAGAATTTGCCTACGCAGAGACCTAGTCGCAAACTGGATGCGAGATTTTTGGGTCCCTACAAGGTGTTGGAGAGTGTGGGGCCTGTTGCTTTCAAACTACAGCTTCCGGCGGACATGAAGATCCACCCTGTCTTTCACCGTTCCCTGCTGAGACCGGCGAAGGGGGTGCAGCCTGATGTTACGCAGCCGCCGCCCCCTCCTGTGATGCGAGATGGGGAGGAGGAGTTTGAGGTCCAGGACATCCTGTATGCTCGCATCAGATACCGGAAGCTGGAGTATTTGATTGACTGGAAAGGTTTTGGACCGGAAGAACGTTCTTGGACACCGGCACGAGACGTCCACGCCCCGGACATTGTTGCCCGCTTTCACCGCAAGTATCCCGACAAGCCCAAGTCTCGAGGGAGGCCTCGGAGGGGCCCTGGGGGGGATAGTGTAGCAACCCAGTTCCCTTTCGGGCCTGGGGGCAGGGGCAGCACCGGGGTCCCACTTGCATTAGGGCCAGCTGCAGTTGATGAGGACATGGAGGAAGGGGCTGATGAGTTAGCTGGGCCTTCCTCTCCCACAGAGAGCTTGGCCTGGGATGATGAATGGCCTGACGGCTATGATAGCTGGGAAGTTCAGGCTGACCCTGAGAGTGATGATTCCGATCAGTATGAGAAACCAGGTGGTTTTGGGTCGCAGGAAAGGATCAGGGAAACAGTGGAGGATGAGCCCATGGAAGCTGAAAGGGAGTTCGGCTCTCACGAAGATAGTGACCCAGGTGCTGGGAGGCAAGGACGGAGCTTTGATAGGAGACGGAGCATTGAGTCCAGCAGGAGAGATTGGCACCGTAGCCTAGAGCGCCAGAGAAGCGCTAGATCCCGTAGCACAGATTGGCGCAGAAGCCTAGAGCGTCGGGGGCCTCGTCAAGGGGATTAAGTATAGGATCCGTGGGAAAGGATCCTCAGTAGCTCGGCCACTTCTGTTCTAAGGGGAGTGAAGCGAGCGTAGTTCCACGGAGCCAAGTTGCCGGCTCGTGCCTTGCCAAGAAGTTTCTTGGGCTTGTTTATGAACTTTGCCTTGTTCCTTGCCACGGATCAAGTCCTTGACTCGCTAAGTTTGCCTTTGGATTTTACTTACGGACTCTTTACCTTTTGGATTGAACTTTTGATACCTTTTATGGACAATTTACCTTTTCACCTGTTTTTTATTATTCAATAAATAGTTAGCTGATTACCGTCTCTGTGTGTGTGATTAAGGGGCTGGGCTGAGACCCTGCATCGTGACAAAATCTTGCGAGAAAGCAAACGTAACTCTAATTCATAAAGAAAACACAGATTCATTGGACGTTAAAAATTATAGGCCAATCTCTTTACTAAATAACGACTACAAAATATTTTCCACAATAATGGCAGACTAAGGATCTTTCTGAATGATTGGATTTCACCGGAACAAACTGGCTTCCTACCCAATAGGCAAATTAAAGATAACACAAGAATTTTGATTGACGCAATTGAGTATTACGAAAGGCAAAACGAAAAACAAGTAGCACTACTTTTCATTGATGCGGAGAAGGCTTTCGATAAAGTCAACTGGGACTACCTACAATTGACATGTCAAGATGGCGCCAGTGCAGGAGCAGCTTTCGGGAGTGCTCAGTTCGAGTTTGCCAGCTCTCGAGACTGGACTTGATATGGACGATAAGATCTTGAGGATGGCTGCAGTAGATCTCCAATTGTTGCAAACAACTGATGTTGATCCCCAGCGACCCGATCTAGACCACGTGGCAAGACTATCTCCG
Organism: Anolis apletophallus; assembly: GCA_030556195.1. Taxonomy (NCBI): domain Eukaryota; kingdom Metazoa; phylum Chordata; class Lepidosauria; order Squamata; family Anolidae; genus Anolis; species Anolis apletophallus. Next base: position 139,760,457 of record JARBWK010000009.1, on the reverse strand, counting down.
GACCATTGGAGGAGATTTAGACTTCCACCATGGAGAATGGCGTCTACACAGGATAAAGAAGGGTCTCAGCCAGGCTGGACCAGTCGCCGGACTGGGCAGTTACCAGCGAGGGACCTGGATAACTTAGATGACCCGATCACGGTAGAATGACTGCGTAAGGAGTACGATCAGCTAGCTTACCTGGTAAGGAGATTTGGCAGACTGTTGTCGAGAGTGGTGCTGGATCAGAGGATAGAATAAGCTACTGGACCAGAAAGCATTTTGAAGGTAAGGTACAGCCAGAAAGGGTGGCTATGTGGAAGCAACAACTGGATTTAAAAACTTACAACTACTCTGACCTATGAGAACAGATACATCTCTTCAACAAACTGAATAAAAAGCAACAGGCCTTGTCTGGAGACATGAAGTATTTAAGAATGCAACCACCACCGTAGAAAATAGCTGTTACAGAGCTGCTCTAGCAGTTGCGCTAGTCAGATGCCCAGGTAACTTGAAAAAGTGGTCCAAGAAATAGTATTTTAACCTAAGAATTTTGGGGGGGGAGAGACCTTGGGTTTTGAAGCAATTGCAGTTTACTAGAGATCCACCAAGATCAAGTATATTTGAGGGCAATTAATTGACAGGAGATCCAATTTTGTGTCTGGGCCACTGCAACTGTCTCCCCGGTGGAATGGGATTAAAATCAAAATGGGAATCACTACAACATTCCCACCAGGAGCCAAAAATAAAAGGAGTCTGAGAGGAGAGCTGGGTACAGGGTTCTGGATTTTGTAGGTTTGTTAATTTCCATTTAAATACAAAAAAACCCCTCAAAAATGTATTTGTCAGAATGATGGCATAAAATTTGTCAAGCAAGAAAAAGCGGGGATAAAAAAGAACAGTTTAGACCATTTATAACCATTATCTAAGCTGCCAAGAACTACAATAACTCTCTAAATAAAAGGCACAGAGGTGTGGAAGGGGAAAAAGAGGGGGCCAGAAGAGTAGAGGGCAGGGACAGGCAAGGACAGTTTCAAAACGGCGGCACCTCCATTTTCTCTCTTTTGTGGAATGCTGGTCCATTTAACAGGCGGTAGCTGTTTAGGCTGCAGTTCCATCATCCCCACCACTTCCTTCAGGCTTAGAAGCAGCAGCCTCACCGAGGTCAGCGAGTGGGGAGCCGCTTTCTTTCAGTGGCTCATCTACATTGAGGGGTTAACGCAATGCTGAAAACTTCCGGTCGCCAAAGACAGCACTCAGCTTGGCTTCGAAGAAGCGCTGCAGAACAATGATGGACCTGGACATCTTCTTTGTCCTCTGTCGGTGTATTAAATTGCTTGACCATCTTCCAGACATCATCTGCAAACTCATCAGGAGAGGCTTATTTTTGAAAACAATCTGGTAGAAGGTCTGGGAAGGAAATCTGTGAGTTTAAAGAGTTCTCACCACATGTAAGAGACCTGTGACTATCATCTCCTGTGAGCACCATTTCTGCCAATCCTGCCTGGATCAAAGCAGGGAGGGGAAAAAGGCTTCCTGCTCACAATGCAGGGAGAAAGTGCAGAAAGGGGGCACACCTGCACTCGTTTCTGAACGTCTGCCACCTATCTAATCGAGTTGCAAACTTCCTTGGTTGACTTCTGGAGATTGGCATTCTTATCTCCCAAGCGCTTGACCAACAAGGCTAGCATCTTGCGCTGGTTCTTGTCTCCATCCTCCAGAAACTGATACTGGTGATCCTTGTGTGCATTCAGCTGGCAATCCCGGCACGTTAGTGTGTCACACATGTCACAAAATAGCACCAGTGCCTCATGCTTGTGGACAGAGCAATAAACAGTCTTCTCTCTCTCTTGAGTCTTGGATGAACCTGTGGACCGGACCTGTGGACCGGACTGGCTAAATACGGAAGAAAAAGCAAGAGCTTTCTTTCAGAAGCATATACAAGGTGCAAAGCAAAAACATTCACCAAGAAATAAGAGTAACAAAGAAGCAGAGAAACAAACAAAAGAAACAGAGGACATTGTGGAAAATAGAGAAACTGAAGATGAGGAAGAAAGGAACCTCTTCAAAACTGAAAAGAAAAGAGAACTAAAAAGACTGAGAAAATTCTACCTCACAAAAATTGGCTAACGTACAAATTCTGTAAAAGGCAGATAATGTAAACCTAATTATTAAGACATATGAAGAAATCAAACAATCATATCCAAAGATTACTTGGTTTCACTATCATCAAATATATCAGGAATATAAGATGCAAAAATTAATTTTATGCAGGAAGGAATCTGGAAACAGATACTAAAAAAAGAGGAAAAATTATAAGTCTATTATACTATCATTTATTAAAATAGTCTACAGAAGAGGAACAAGTGAAAGATTGTCAAATAAAATGGGCAAAAGATTTGGGTCATAACATCCTTTCACATCAATGGGAAGAAATTTGGATTAAAATACTCAGAAGCTACAGATATTAATGAGAACTGGCTAAAAAATAAAATTTAGACAGTGCCACACACCAGAAAAACTTGGCAGACTTAATAAACATTCCTCTAATAGATGTAGGAAGTGCGAAAAATAAGGTACCTTTTTCCACCTATGGTGGACTTGTAAAAAAATTACGTAGTTTCTGTAAGGAAATACACACAGTAATTCAAAGAATTATAACCATAAAATTTCAATGACACCTGGGCAAACACCAAGACCAACATCTCGTACCCCTTTTACAAAACAGACTCCCACGTGGTGTCTCTAGCCTTCAAGTGAGCAAAGCAGGAGGGGGGGGGGCTGGGGAAAGATAGCCGCTTCGTGTTCAGCGTGCCAGAAGTCCAGAAATATCGAATCCAAAGCTTGATGAAAACCAAGATAAAATGTTTTTTATTGAGTACAAGTGCCAGGATGACCATAGCACTGGGGCGGATGAGTCCCCCCTCGAGGTGTTGGTGGAGATGGTCTCCCCTTTTGTTTGTGCTGTGGTTCTACGTTTGGGCTCCTCTGCAGACCGGGGGGGGGGCTAGGCTGTCCATTGCCTCCCCTCCCTGCCTGGCTGCCTTCCTGCTTCTGAACCCTGCTTTGAATGATAATAATATTTATTCTGAATAATAAACACAGGGGTCACAGGTGCGGGTGGGCCTCGCCTCACAGCGGCCATATCCCAGCAAGACCAGCCCTAAAGAGGGGGGCGGGGAAAGGCTCAGTGTGCCATAAGTCCAGAAATATGGAATCCAAAGCTTGATGAAAACCAAGATAAAAGCTAGGATAGGAGACTACAAAAAGTGTGAGGATGACCATAGCAAAACAGAAAAATGTGTTTCTAAAATGTTTGACATAATACAAATGGACTGTCTCTCTCACAAAAATTAAATGATAAAAAGAAAACAGACTGGACTGGTTAAAAGAATTTATTCATAATAGAGGAACAAAACTAATCATTGATCTAGCCGACGTGTGAAGTAACAACTCGGCATAATTCAAACTGATGATCATCTCTCAACAGACACCTAAACACTGACATTTTTTTCCTTTGGAAGAACGTTCGGAAGTGCTTTTTATTTTTTTTAAAAAACAATATTATGTTTTCTTCTTCTCTTCACTCTTTATTTTTACTTTCTTTTGTTTGCACTCCTCAATATCATTCACCAACACCCCTCTCCTTTCCTTTTTTCTTCTTTCTTTTTCCTTTATTGATCTGCTGTACAATGTCTTTTTAAACTTCGATAAAAATATTTTTTTTAAAGATTGGGAAAGGCAATTTGGAGCAGCCAAAGGGGAATGCCGCGCGCCCTCGAGGTGTTGGTGGAGGTGGTCGGGGAAGACCAGGGCAGTGTTTCTCACACAGGCCGTCAGTGGATTTCTGTAAGGAAATACACACAAGAATTCAAAGAAGTATAAACATAAAATTTCCAAGGACACCTGGAATGTATTTATTAGAAATACCGAATCCGAAGCTCGTGGGTCTCAGCCCCATGGGTGGCTCAGTTGGTGTTTTCTCTCCTGAAGGTTCACCTGGCAAACACCAAGACCAACATCTCGTACCCTTTTACAAAACGGACTCCCACGTGGTGCCTCTAGCCTTCAAGTGAGCAAAGCAGGAAGAGGGGGCTGGGGAAAGATAGCCCCTTCGTGTCCTCCCCCCCAAATGCAGGGCACCCCTTTCCCTTTCTCTGCTTGAGCGCTCTTCCTCTTTCTCCTCCTTCTCTCCTCGGTGTTGCGAGGACAGGGATCATATCCGGCCATGTAGATGGGAGCATCATGAAATACCTTTTGAATAAAAACCACAGGAGTCACAGGTGCGGATGGGCCTCGCCTTACACCGGCCATATCCCAGCAAGACCAGCCCTAAAGAGGGGGGCGGGGATGGGCTCAGCGTGCCAGAAGTCCAGAAATATCAAATCCAAAGCTTGATGAAAACCAAGATAAAATGTTTTTTTATTGGGTACAAGTGCCAGGATGACCAGAGCACTGGGGCGGATGAGTCCCCCCTCGAGGTGTTGGTGGAGATGGCCTCCTCTTTTTTTTCTGCTGTGGTTCTACGTTTGGGCTCCTCTGCAGACCCGGGGGGGGGGGGGCTGGGCTAGGCTGTCCATTGCCTCCCCTCCCTGCCTGGCTGCCTTCCTGCTTCTCAACCCTGCTTTGAATAATAATATTTATTCTGAATAATAAACACAGGAGTCACAGGTGCGGGTGGGCCTCGCCTCACAGCGGCCATATCCCAGCAAGACCAGCCCTAAAGAGGGGGGCGGGGAAAGGCTCAGTGTGCCATAAGTCCAGAAATATTGAATCCAAAGCTTGATGAAAACCAAGATAAAAGCTAAGATGGTTGCGGACATCACGAGGCATCTAGATAGGCTGGTAGATAGTGCTGGGGTGGAGCCAGCAGTCGTGGTACACATCGGTACCAATGACATTGGGAAGGCCAAACGGATGGTCCTGGAAGCCAAATTTAGGTTGCTAGGTAGAAGATTAAGGTCCAGGACCTCAAAGGTAACATTCTCGGAAATTCTACCGGTTCCACGCGCAGGGACAGCCAGACAAGCAGAGCTCCGGAGCTTCAATGCGTGGATGAGGCAGTGGTGTCGAGAGGAAGGTTTTAGATTTGTTAGGAACTGGGGGACATTTTCGGGAAAGCCAATCCTTTACAAAAGGGACGGGTTACACTTGAACGAAAATGGAACCAGACTGCTGGCAATTAATATTAAAAAGGCTTCAGAGCAGCTTTTAAACTGATTCCTAGGGGAAAGTCGACAGGAGCTGGACAGCTTCCGGTTCGAGAGGGTGAAACGCCAAGTATGGAGGATGAAATTTACGCACAAATGGCTGAGTCAACAGAAACGATAGAAAGTAGTCAAGAGGTAGGACATGGTAGGCCTTCTACAAATTCTCATAAACAGCCAAAGTTGAAAGGGCATCAGAGCAATAAATATAAATGTCTGTACGCAAACGCTAGAAGCCTTCGAACAAAAATAGAGGAGTTGGAATGTTTGGCAAAAGAAAAAAATATTGATATTATTGGCATAACAGAAACCTGGTGGACAGAAGAAAACAATTGGGACACAAAAATTCCAGGTTACAAACTGTACAGGAAAGACAGGAGAGGGAAAAACGGTGGCGGTGTGGCCTTGTACATAAATGAAGAGCTAGAATCTCATGAATTAGAATTTCAAGAAAATTCAAACTCACCTACAGAAACATTGTGAGTAAAAGTCCCAGGACAAAAAACTAATCTAGCATTAGGGATCTGCTATCGCCCTCCCAACCAAACTCCAGAGGCAGACTGCTATCTGGAAAATGAAATTAAACAGGCCTCAAAAAGCAATAAATTAGTCATAATGGGGGACTTCAACTATCCCCGAATAGATTGGCTAAATTCTTGTTCTACGCATGAAAGAGAGACAAGGTTCCTCGACATGCTAGCCGATTATTCCCTTGAGCAGATGGTCATGGAACCAACCAGGGAAAGGGGATCCTGGACTTGGTGCTAACTAATGAACAAGATCTCGTTCAAGATGTCCTTGTAACTGAGCCCATAGGTACCAGTGACCACAACACAATAACCTTCAACTTAAGTTTGATAGCAAACTGTCAGTGAAAACTAACACAGAGACCTTAAATTTTCACAAAGGGAACTTCACCAAAATGAAAAAAATAGTAAAGAACAAACTAAAAGGAACAGTAAAAAAAATCAAATCCCTCCAAAATGCTTGGAAACTGCTTAAAAATACTTTAAAACAAGCCGAACTAAAATGCATTCCTAAAATAAGAAAGAGGCCAGGAAAGTCCAAGAGGACATCGGTATGGCTTACAAATGAAGTAAAAGATGTGATTGGAAAGAAGAAAAACTCATTTAAGAAATGGAAGGCTCTTCCTACTGAGGAGAACAGAAAGGAACACAAGCTCTGGCAAACTAAATGCAAAGCAACCGTCAGGAAAGCCAAGAGAGATTTTGAGGCACATATAGCTAAGAACATTAAAAAAATAGCAAAAATTTCTTTAAGTACATCAGAAGCAGAAACCCAACTAGAAAAGCAGTTGGGCCACTTGATGAAAATGGTAAGAAAGGGGCAATAAGTGAAGACAAGGAGATTGCTGAACGGCTAAATGACTTCTTTGCCTCCGTTTTCACACAGGAGGACAGACATCATATGCCTGCAGCTGAGTCAGTTTTTTCAGGGAGGGAATTAAATGAATTAAACCAGATAGAGATAAACAAGGAAGATGTTCTCACATGCCTTACTAAACTAAATGTCAACAAATCACCAGGGCCAGATGGCATCCACCCCAGAGTTCTTAAGGAACTCAAGTGTGAAATTGCTGAAATTCTAGACAAAATATATAACCTTTCTCTAAGATCAGGCACTGTACCCGAGGACTGGAGGGAGGCAAATGTAACTCCGATCTTCAAGAAAGGATCCAGGGGTGATCCAGGAAATTATAGCCCAGTTAGTCTAACCTCAGTTCCAGGCAAAGTGATGGAAACCATTATTAAAGAAAAAATTACTAAGCACATAGAAGAACAGGCATTGCTGAAGGAAAATCAACATGGTTTCTGCAAAGGCAAATCATGTCTTACGAACTTGATAGAATTCTTTGAGGGTGTAAATAAACACATAGATAAAGGGGACCCAGTCGATATTGTTTACCTTGACTTTCAAAAGGCTTTTGACAAAGTCCCTCACCAAAGGCTCCTAAATAAGCTCTTCAGCCATGGAATCAGGGGACAGGTCTTGTCCTGGATTGAAACCTGGCTAAACTGTAGGAAACAAAGGGTGGTAATAAACGGACACTTCTCTGGATGGAAAGAGGTGAGAAGTGGCGTACCCCAAGGTTCAGTTTTGGGTCCGTTACTTTTTAATTTATTCATAAATGATCTGGATGTAGGAGTGAATTCTGAGGTAGCAAAGTTTGCAGATGACACTAAACTGTTCAGGGTAGTTAAAAATGAAACTGATTGTAAAGAACTCCAGAAAGATCTCTCGAAATTGAGTGAATGGGCAACAAAGTGGCAAATGCAGTTTAACCTAAACAAGTGTAAAGTCATGCACATCGGGGCAAAGAACCCCAAATACACTTATCAACTGATGGGGTCAAAGCTTTCTGAGACAAACCAGGAAAGGGATCTTGGGGATTTGGTGGACAGCTCAATGAAGATGTCAACCCAGTGCGCAGCAGCAGCGAAAAAAGCAAATTCTATGCTTGGCATGATCAGGAAGGGAATCGAAAATAGGTTGGCAAATGTTGTATTGCCTCTCTACAAAATCTATGGTAAGGCCACATTTGGAGTACTGTGTACAATTCTGGTCTCCGCACCTCAAGAAGGATATAACGGAACTGGAAAAGGTACAAAGAAGGACAACAAGAATGATCCAAGGGATGGAGCGGCTCCCTTAGGAAACCAGGTTGCAACGCCTTGGTCTTTTCAGCCTTGAAAGATGGCGTTTAAGAGGTGACTTGATCGAAGTGTATAAAATCATGCATGGGAGAGAAAAGGTGAATAAAGAAAAATATTTTCTTTGTCACAAAACACTAGGACTAGAGGGCACTCCCTGAAGCTCCAAGGTAGGAAAGTTAGGACTAATAAAGGGAAATATTTCTTCACCCAGAGGGTCATTGGGTTATGGAACTCACTTCCAGAGGAGGTTGTGACAGCTGTCAGCCTGGACAGCTTCAAGGCAGGATTAGACAGATTCATGGATACCAAGGGAATCAATGGGATACCACAACAAGTGCCAGCCATAGCAAAACAGAAGAATGTGTTTCTAAAGTCTTTGACGTAATACAAATGGACTGTCTCTCACAAAAATTAAATGATAAAAAGAAGGCAGACTGGACTGGTTTAAAATAATGTATTCATAATAGAGGAACAAAACAAATCATTGATCTAGCCGACGTGTGAAGAAACAACTCAGCATAATTCAAACTGATGATCATCTCTCAACAGGCACCTAAACACTGAATATTTTTCCCTTGGGAGAACGATGGGAAGTGCTTTTTATTTTATTTTTTTAAAAAAATAATATTATGTTTGTTCTTCTCTTCACTCTTTTTCATACTTCCTTTTTTTGCACTCCTCAATATCATTCACCAACACCCCTCTCCTTTCCTTTTTTCTTCTTTCTTTTTCCTTTATTGATCTGCTGTACAATGTCTTTTTAAACTTCTATAAAAAAATTTTTTAAAAGATTGGGAAAGGCAACTTGGAGCAGCCGAAGGGGAATGCCGCGCGCCCTCAAGGTGTTGGTGGAGGTGGTCGGGGAAGACCAGGGCAGTGTTTCTCACACAGGCCGTCAGTGTATTTCTGTAAGGAAATACACACAAGAATTCAAAGAAGTATAAACATAAAATTTCCAAGGACACCTGGAATGTATTTATTAGAAATACCGAATCCAAAGCTCGTGGGTCTCAGCCCCATGGGTGGCTCAGTTGGTGTTTTCTCTCCTGAAGGTTCACCTGGCAAACACCAAGACCAACATCTCGTACCCTTTTACAAAACGGACTCCCACGTGGTGTCTCTAGCCTTCAAGTGAGCAAAGCAGGAAGAGGGGGGCTGGGGAAAGATAGCCCCGTCGTGTCCCCCCCCCCCCCAAATGCAAGGCACCCCTTTCCCTTTCTCTGCTTGAGCGCTCTTCCTCATTCACCTCCTTCTCTCCTCGGTGTTGCGAGGACAGGGATCATATGCGGCCATGTAGATGGGAGCATCATGAAATATCAGTTAAACAAAAACCACAGGAGTCACAGGTGCGGATGGGCCTCGCCTAACACCGGCCATATCCCAGCAAGACCAGCCCTAAAGAGGGGGGCGGGGATGGGCTCAGCGTGCCAGAAGTCCAGAAATATCGAATCCAAAGCTTGATGAAAACCAAGATAAAATGTTTTTTTATGGGGTACAAGTGCCAGGATGACCATAGCACTGGGGCGGATGAGTCCCCCCTCGAGGTGTTGGTGGAGATGGTCTCCCCTTTTGTTTGTGCTGTGGTTCTACGTTTGGGCTCCTCTGCAGACCGGGGGCTGGGCTGGGCTAGGCTGTCCATTGCCTCCCCTCCCTGCCTGGCTGCCTTCCTGCTTCTGAACCCTGCTCCCTCCCCAACAGAGCGTCGTGACATGTCTGTTATGGCCAAAGGAAGACATCGTCTTTGGTCTGGCGAATGGAAAGGTTCACAAGGCAAACACAAAGACCAACATCTCGTACCCCTTTTACAAGACAGACTCCCATGTGGTGATTCTAGCATCCAAGTGCTCACAGCAAGCAATACGTATACCTCTAAGAGATGTTTTAACCAAGATAAAATGTTTTTTTATGGGGTACAAGTGCCAGGATGACCAGAGCACTGGGGCGGATGAGTCCCCCCTCGAGGTGTTGGTGGAGATGGTCTCCCCTTTTGTTTGTGCTGTGGTTCTACGTTTGGGCTCCTCTGCAGACACGGGGGGGGGGGGGGCTGGGCTAGGCTGTCCATTGCCTCCCCTCCCTGCCTGGCTGCCTTCCTGCTTCTGAACCCTGCTCCCGCCCCAAGAGAGCGTCGTGACTTGTATGTTATGGATAACAGAAGACATCATCTTTGGTCTGGAGGACGGAAAGGTGCACAAGGCAAACACAAAGACCAACATCTGGTACCCCTTTTACAAGACAGACTCCTATGTGGTGATACTAGCATCCAAGTGCTTACAGCAGGCAATATGCATACCTCTAATAGATGTTTTAACCAAGATAAAATGTTTTTTTTAATTGAGTACAAGTGCCAGGATGACCAGAGCACTGGGGCGGATGAGTCCGTCCCCCCCCCCCCCCCGAGGTGTTGGTGGAGATGGTCTCCCCTTTTGTTTGTGCTGTGGTTCTACGTTTGGGCTCCTCTGCAGACCGGGGGGGGGGGGGCTGGGCTAGGCTGTCCATTGCCTCCCCTCCCTGCCTGGCTGCCTTCCTGCTTCTGAACCCTGCTTTGAATAATAATATTTATTCTGAATAATAAACACAGGGGTCACAGGTGCGGGTGGGCCTCGCCTCACAGCGGCCATATCCCAGCAAGACCAGCCCTAAAGAGGGGGGCGGGGAAAGGCTCAGTGTGCCATAAGTCCAGAAATATGGAATCCAAAGCTTGATGAAAACCAAGATAAAAGCTAAGATGGGATACCACAACAAGTGCCAGGATGACCATAGCAAAACAGAAGAATGTGTTTCTAAAGTCTTTGACGTAATACAAATGGACTGTCTCTCACAAAAATTAAATGATAAAAAGAAGGCAGACTGGACTGGTTTAAAATAATGTATTCATAATAGAGGAACAAAACTAATCATTGATCTAGCCGACGTGTGAAGAAACAACTCAGCATAATTCAAATTGATGATCATCTCTCAACAAACACCTAAACACTGCATTTTTTTTCCTTGGGAGAACAATGGGAAGTGCTTTTTATTTTTTTTAAAAAACACAATATTATGTTTTCTTCTTCTCTTCACTCTTTATTTTTACTTTCTTTTGTTTGCACTCCTCAATATCATTCACCAACACCCCTCTCCTTTCCTTTTTTCTTCTTTCTTTTTCCTTTATTGATCTACTGTACAATGTCTTTTTAAACTTCAATAAAATATTTTTCAAAAAGATTGGGAAAGGCAATTTGGAGCAGCCGAAGGGGAATGCCCCGTGTCCTCAAGGTGTTGGTGGAGGTGGTCGGGGAAGACCAGGGCAGGTTTTCTCACACAGGCTGTGGGATCCAATAGAGGTACCATCACTTCGCATCTTCAGGCCTAGTGATAGACTCCCTTTTTCTTAAAGGACCTTTGCAACCAACCCAAGCTTTTGAACCATCAGTTTTGGCTGATTGTAAACCAATAAATCTATGGTGGTTGTGCAAAAAAGCTAAGAAATTTTGGGGCATGATCAAAAATGAACTGGGGAAAATATTAAACAAAAAGTTCAAAAGGAAACCAGACTTATTCCTACTGGGGATAGTGGACCCCAAGCTTTGCTTGAGTGAGAATGAAAAAAGATATTTTCCTGCTGTTAACCACTGCTGCTAAGTTAACATATGCGAAGTTGAAGGCGCTTGAGATTCCACAGTCCCATCCAGGTGTGCTGGATATGCAGAATGAATCCAAGATATAAAGAATTGGTGCTAGAGAATGCCTGACTGAGGCCTGGCTGGCAAACCCTCTAACACGTCCTCTTCAGTAGAGATGCAGGCAAAATCTAAAGAGAAAGCTAGATTTCCAAAGTCTCAAGGGGGAGGAAAAACAAACTTAACGATGATTGACAGCTCTAAAGAACCAATCAATGCAACCAAAACTTAACAACACTAAACAAACTAGCTGAAACATAATCCAATAGTTTAAACCTTGCAACTTAAAGTCTTATACACAGGTGGCATTAGCCACGCCTTCACAATTTTCCCTCCAAAGTTAGTATTTCCATCCAATCAGCCCTTAGTATTTTCCCTCCATAGTCCCAGCCAATCAATGTCTTAGGATTTCCCTCCAATTCTTAAGGTTACAAAAGGGAGGAAACCTCTCTGCTTACCTCAGTGACTACCAGGGACGTGTGACTGTGCCACGGGGCTGCCAGCTCCGGCCTGTCACCTTCTTTTAATGACAAATACCGCCTTCAACCAGCCCTGGACTCAGTAGAGGAAGGACGTTCGACCTTCAATTTAAAGGAATCCAGCGGCTGGGGTCTGTCCACCATCCGTGGCAGCTGACCAGAGAAGAGAAGGAGGGGCATCACAATCCATCGCCCATGGACTTGGCAAAAGGGACTGAGTGAGCTAATTTTCAACTATTTGGCGTTATGGACTTTGCAACCATCCAAAAGGCCAGTCACCTGTTTGTGACTTGTTAAATAAATTCATTAATTTCTTCAAAGGCCTCAGTCTGCTAAGTTTGTGAGAAGTCTCCCCACAAGAGGAAAGCAATCTGCATCCCCTGGGCATAGGAGTTTATAGCAACTTATGTGGTCACTCAATCCAAGCCCAGGCGGACCGCCGTAAGTACGACATTACATTAAAACTAAACTGGAATTAATGATCAAGGATATAAATTAGTAAGAGCAAATAAGTTAAATGGAAATCTTAGAAGATAAGAGTATTTAAGAGATGTAGGAATTAATGTGCTTTTTTTGATTATAGGTAACTTAGCGAATCTATAGGACAAGGAAGGAAAAGGAAGAGGAGGAGGACGCGGGGCTCTGATGAGGAATTCTCCAGCACTCAGAGGAAAATTACTGATCTTCTCGCCCCCCAAGATTCCCCAAAGTATCTTCCTCCAACAGGACAGAATATAGGACAGAATATATCAGTGCTATCCAACCCCCTAGAGGATTCCTCAGCACTCATAGAATGGGACTCACCCCATCCGGAGGGAGCTACCATGGAGGACGCGCAAACACAACCTCTACTGCCTTACCCTGAGCTTGCCAAACCTGCTGCTCCCCGCTCCCTATTGGAGGAGCTTGGCAAGCCTGCGGCGCGGTTTACCAATTGCCCCTTATCCACTCTGACGCCTCTCTCCCTGTTGGATAAACTCAGTGAGATCGACGCCAAATTAGAGGCAATCCGGAACCTCATCGTGGGACTGTCAGTTGAGAAATGCGAGAGACTAGGAATACAAGGACACCAGGAGGAAAGGGTTGGCCTTAGTGCTGACCCTGCGATAACGTGTGTATCCAGCACGAAACCGTCGGGAACTGCCTACAACCCCACTGCCTTACATAAAAATCCGACTTCTCTGCAGCTACAAAACAACAGAATAGCATTATTGATTCGCGAATTACCTTGTAATCGCAATCGCTGGCATAACCACCAGGCTGTCAGAGGCTCCTTGTCCCTCCTAATGAAACGCAAAATAGGACCATCAGTTGTAGAGGAGATAGTTTGGCTCCCCACCAAGAGGAACATCAAAAGGCTAGTACTCAGCTTTAAAGAGCCTGTCTATGTGAGACGATTACTCAACATAAGGCAGGACTTGGCGGCATATGGAATCTATAGGACAAGATGAAGAATGAAAGAAATTTAAGTCGGAAAGGCTCAACTTGAAAGGACTTATAAGACTCACCAGCTGATAAATTTTCTTTGCACGTTGCTTTTATCTAACTCTCCCTTTGACTTCACTAGTACTTTCTTTTTTTCAATACTTTCTTTTTAATAATATATGGCTTTATGTTATTGTATGTTTGTGTGTTTATCTCTTTTTAATCTATTATGTGAAAATGCAATAAAGATTATTTTTTTAAAAAATAAATAAAAGAATTCAAAGAATTATAAACATCAAATTTCCAATGCCACCTGCTATGTATTTATTAGAAATATCGAATCCAAAGCTCATGGGTCCCAGCCCCATGGGTGGCTCAGTTGGTGTTTTCTCTCCTGAAGGTTCACCTAGCAAACACCAAGACCAACATCTCGTACCTCTTTTACAAGACGGACTCCCAGGTAGTGTCTCTAGCCTCCAAGTGAGCAAAGGGTCCTCCCCCCCCCTCCCATGCAGGACACCCCTTTCCCCTTCTCTGCTTGAGCGCTCTTCCTCTTTCTCATCCTTGTCTCCTCGGTGTCGCGAGGACAGGGATCATATCCGGGCATGCAGATGGGACAATCATGCAATACTGCTTGGATAATAAACACTCTGAGGAGTCACAGGTGCGGGTGGGCCTCGCCTCACAGCAGCCATATCTCAGCAAGACCAGCCCTAAAGAGGGGGGCAGGGAGGGGCTCAGCGTGCCAGAAGTCCAGAAATATTGAATCTAAAGCTTGATGAAAACCAAGATAAAAGCTAGGATAGGAGATTACATAAAGTGTGAAGATAACCATAGCAAAACAGAAGAATGTGTTTCTAAAGTCTTTGACGTAATACAAATGGACTGTCTCTCACAAAAATTAAATGATAAAAAGAAGGCAAACTGGACTGGTTTAAAATAATTTATTCATAATAGAGGAACAAAACAAATCATTGATCTAGCCGACGTGTGAAGAAACAACTCGGCATAATTCGAACTGATGATCATCTCTCAACAGACTCCTAAACACTGAAATTTTTACCAACCACCAGCTTGAAACCACACACAGCTCCCTCAGCCCAGGATCCAGACCTTGCCCACATTGTGGGATTTGTCATTTTATCAATACCTCTAAAGAAATGCAGTGTTCAGAAAAACAGATCTTTCAAACTCGATGATTGTTTCGAAGGGCCCAAATCCAGTTCTGTACTTTTGCACACCCCTAGTGCCCACCCACTGCATTGATGGCTCATTAAGCCCTAGGGTGCAGATTTGGGCAGAAGGAAACGGATCTAGGATCTCAGCCAAATCATTCTGCTCCAAAGGCTGCAATACCAACCATGCAAGCATTGCTATGCCTTCTCTCTTGTCAATACCAAAACCTATGAGTTTCATACTGGAAATGAGCCTGCTGATCCACCTTTTCTAGAAACTGCTTGTCATTAAGAGCATCCGAGGGAGTGTGTGGGTGTGTGTGTGTGTGTGGGCCAGAGAAATGCAGACATTTCTCTGAAATCTTTACGAAGAGGTGATGATGGAGACCTACGAGAACGTATCCTCTCCTGTCCAAAAGCCAGAGAAATCATTTCTCAGATGGAGCGGACGATGGAGCCGTGAGTGACAGATGCCCAGGACTGGGATGTGAAGAAAAAACTATCTTTAGAGTAGTCATGGACCTGGCATTTGTCTAATTAGCTTCATTCGGGTTTTTGTTTTGTGCCGTTCATTCAGATGGTACGAAACAAAACTCCCATTTTTGTACAGAAGGGGTGAAACCAAAGAGAAATTTTTGCACTGTTACTGTGGCTTTGCTTGGGTGTCAGGCCGTATGGCTTCGCTCACACGGCCTTCTGCATGCCTCAGATGTGGTGGTGTTTGGGTCAATCAGAGCGTAAGGAGGCCACCAGCTTCTTGCCATTGTTTTGTGAGCTGTTTGTTAGGATTTGAAAGGGTAGTCGGGCGGGCAACCAGGGGTTAGGAAAACGGGCTGCCACAGAAAGTTCCAATTTCCGTACTTGACCAGATCATTTCTCAGACCCCCAGGCTTCCTGGGGGGGGTCGGTCCTCCTTATGCCCCCACCCATTTCCTTCTTTAAAGGGGGTGAATTAAGTGGCTCTTTGTGGGGCGGGGTGGCCAGCCAACCACTCCGCCACTGAACTGAAGTCATCCTTCTCCTCGAGCCCCTCTATTGGCAGGAACATGTTTTATTTCTCCTGCCATAGGGTTGCCACCTGTCCCATATTATGCGGGATGTCCTGTATTTTTGCTCTGAATTTTGTGTCCCGTATTTTCAGCTCCTGCCCCGTATTAACAGGACAGGCGGCAGCAAGGTGCAAGGCTGGGCCAGCAGTGAGCGCCACCGCACCACCAGCAGCTTCTGATCAACCTTTCGATGCTCTTGCACTTTTTAACGCTGGCACAGATAATAAGCTTAAGGCGAACCAAGACTTCAAGTTGCTGGCTGCCAAATGTGGCGTTGAACCCTTGCCACTGACACAAAGAGCCCGTTGGTACCATCATTTCCAGCACCAGAACGTTCAGCATCGCCAGTACCCATACCGCTGACCCGCTGCCTCCCACTTTCCACTTCCCATATCTGTTGGAAATAGCTTTTGTTCAGTCTATCTGTGTTAAAATGTAGTGGGTGATTTAATTGTGTATGTTTTAAAGTGTGCTATGTATGTGTGCTATATGTATTCAGCATGCTGTCCAGCATTAATAAGAATTAACAGGATCACTAAATTCATCCCCTTTTCACTGGTCAATGTATCCCATGTTGCCCAGCGCTCATTCCTCATGGGAATTCGTCCCCCTTTCACTGGCCAATGTATCCCAGTGCCGCCCAGCGTTCAATCCTTGTGGGAATTCGTCCCCTTTTCACTGGCCAATGTATCCCAGTGCCGCCCAGCATTCAATCCTTGTGGGAATTCGTCCCCTTTTCACTGGCCAATGTATCCCAGTGCCGCCCAGCGTTCAATCCTTGTGGGAATTCGTCCCCTTTTCACTGGCCAATGTATCC
This sequence comes from Anolis apletophallus, assembly GCA_030556195.1. Lineage (NCBI taxonomy): Eukaryota > Metazoa > Chordata > Lepidosauria > Squamata > Anolidae > Anolis > Anolis apletophallus. The sequence continues at coordinate 139,743,992 of JARBWK010000009.1, read as the reverse complement.
CAGTGTGGGAATTCGTCTTCACTGGCCAATGTATCCCATTCAATCCTTGTGGTCCCTTTTCACTGGCCAATTTGTCCCCCCTTTCACTGCCCAATGTATCCCAGTGCCGCCCAGCGTTCAATCCTTGTGGGAATTTGTCTGATCTGCACAAGAATCAGAAAATTCCATCTTTGGTGTGCTTGATTTGGGATCTTTAGAGGGAGATCCCAAAAGAAGAGCGGTGCTTGCCTTGAATTTGGTTGGATCGGAAGATGGAGCATATTCCCTGTCCCAATCTTCATTGGCTTTGGGTCATCCCCCTTGGTTCTTCTGAGGGGCTGGAAGAGAAACACTGGCCTGAGTTGCATCACTTCCCCCCTCGAGGTGTTGGTGGAGGTGGTTGGGGAAGACCGCTGGCATACATAAAGCAGCCAAAGAGGCATTCCTCGGGGGATGTTGTGCGGCGGGGAGGGGGAGACCGCAGACATCCAGAGGTCAGGCAACCGGACATTCCTCGGGGAGCTTCTTCCCCCCTCAAGGTGTTGGTGCAGGTGGTCAGGGAGGACCGCTGGCATAGAGCAGGCAAATGGGGCATTCCTCGGGGGGAGTTGTCACCCCTTGAGGTGTTGCAACTGAGCGATCAGTCTTTTTGTGTATGCATCACCTTTACGGTCCAGTATCAAGACGATGCTGCATGTATGCTGTAATATTTGATACGGTGTGTGTATATATATATTGTATGTAACTCTTGCCTTGATATGTGCTAAGGTCTGTTTTGTAGGAATATATATTGGCCTTGATATTTTTATTATAACCTGTAGATATCCTGTACCTGGACGCCTGTGAGCTCTTTGTGCTCCGAGGAAGCCTCTACGGAGGCGAAACGGGCAGGCCTGTGAAGTCCACCGTCAGCCTGCAGCCGCCTTCGCATCCCTCCTGGAACGCCCACCTGGGTCTTATTTTTTGATATATTTCCTGGATTTCCAGTTTGGCAACCCCATTCAATTCGATTTACTGTTGATTATGTGTTGATCTACCTTCGTGGGACCTCGCTATTGTGTTATATTTACATGTGGATTTACTGTATCTCTGGATATTCCGGATCATTTTGGGAGCATTCTCCCGTCGCATCATTTCCCGGGAAATGCCCACTGGGGCCCCTCTTCTGTGTTACGGACTGCCTTTGCTTGCACTAAGCTTACCAGGGGCTTCTGAATGAACTCCAAGTAGACCATTCAGGGAACTTTTCTCCTATTACATTGCTACCCTGGAACCGCCCATTGGGGCTGTCCTTTTTTGCTTGGTAAGCTGCCATTCGTCATTATTATATTCACTACGGACTTTCAAAAGAACTCTGTGCAGGGTCTGTGTGTTTTTTGTAAAGTTTATCCTGTGTAGACTTGTGAAATGTTTTGTCACAAAGCTTAATACTATCACAGTTAGCAACAACGCTTTTCCCTTTGTGTTTTCCCACGAAGAATTTATACTTTAACAAGTGGGAATGCCATATTCCATATCTTTTATAAATCTATTCTATCAGCTTTGCAACCTCTCATCCCAGCTTGCTTTGCCCCTCCCCTGCCACGACAGAGCAAGGTTCTGTGGAACCTTCCAGGCTTCGGGGGCGGGGCCTTCAGCGAGGCCACGCCCCAGCAAGCCATTCTGCGCTTGCTTGCCGAGCAGAGAGGTCGTGCTTTGCCCTCTCTGCTGCCTGGTGTCCTTGCAAGCGGGGTTTGAGGAGCTCGTCAGCTGCGTGTCAAGACTTACTTTTTCAAGAATTTAAGGTCGGTGCCGGTCCGGGGGGGAGGAGAGGGGATTGGCGCTTCCTCCTCTTTTCTCCCCGCTCGGCCGGGAGCGGCTTTTTCCCCCCGTGCGCCGTCCGCCCCGAGCTTGGGGCGCTGCGGCAGCAGCCGGGCTAGCCGGGCCTGGGCGGCGGCGCGCGGGAGTTACGGCCTCGGGAGAGGGGTGGTGGGCCGATCGGGCCCGGTTGGTGAGGAGGCGTTCTGTCGGGGCAGGGGGCAGCGGGAGGGTGTTTTGGCCCTCGTCCCCCCCCCCCATTCCCTGGAGGTGCCGGGCGAGCGGGTGCTGCCTGGATTGGCCCGGGGGGCGGCCCCGCTGTTTGGCTGGTTTGTGGGCAGCTCGCTGTGGGCAGCTCGCTGCGGGCGCTCGAGCGGCTGCCATTTTGGCCTCATGGTGCAGCCCTGGCTGTTGCTGGGCGCTGCCTTTTTGGGCCCTTCTTCCTCCCGGCCGCCATTTTGTGTGGCGGCCGTGTTGGTGGGGTGCCATCTTGGCAGCTATATTAAGCTGCGCAGGTAATGGGGGTCACTGGATGCTTGGGTGGGGCTCATTGCCCGTGGCTTCCAATAGGGGGCCGGATGGCCATCTGTGGGGTTGGCTCCTGGTGGAATCTTTTCAGGGGAGGTGGAAGGAGCAAGATTTGTTGTTTAATGTAACAAACTGCTAGAGAAAGAAAGTGCTTTCTGCTCTTCTATCGGGACACATTTTGAAAGACGCTTCGGTCTTCGGTTGGGGAGGGGGCTTCAAAGCAATTCTGCTGCCTATGCGCAGGCTGGACGATGGGCCCTGGAGGGTCTCTTCCAACTCTATGATTCTATGGTCCTGGTATATGGGATGGGGGCCAGGCACAAGGGCAGCCAAGCACATAGCGAGTTCATTTCAATTGCCTTTAATCTTGGTTCCTCGGTGTAGTTCTAAGCATTATGCAGTTGTTGGTTCTTGGATTACGTTCAGGGAACAGCTATGGGTGAGCCTATGGTTGTTTCTTTACCTCCCTCGATGCTGGGTGTGCATCGTACTATGGCATCTTTCAAACAACTCTTTGTTATTGATGGGCAGTAACCTTTATGGTGGGTTGAATGCTTAAGCGGTGCCAGGTTATGCATTAGTCAGGGAGGGTGTGTTAAAGGACAGATTTTCCAAGCAAACCTGGATCGGAATTGGCTTAATGAGCTAATGACTTATGATTTATTGGTAAGAAGATGATTTATGATAATGATCGCTACTGCGGCTGCAGTGAGGGAACTTGGGAAGCAAGTTAATGATGTATGGCCGGGGTTTGGTTATATTTATCGCAGGGCTAGAGCTGCGTGATTGAGGAGCTGCCAGTGATGGATTCAATTTGTGAATTTGCTTCTAGAGGGGGAAGTTTGGTTTCTGGAGCACGTGCTGCCGGGGGCTGCTTATCGGCTTGGGGGCTTGGGGCCCAGACCCCCCCCTCTTTTCTCGGAAGGCCTTGTTCATTGGATGGCAGAGGGCATGTCACTCAATTTTGCTGTGTTGCATTATTTTGCAGGATGGAGCCTCGCAAGAATGTTGGCGGTGTGACGGGGAAAGGACCGGCCAGGAAATCCGTGGAGAAGAGGCCCCCGCCTGTGTCGGAATCTTCGTCGGACGACGAGGGAGTTTCATCCGCGACTTTGGAGGCCATGATGGCCAGGATAGAAGGGCTTGAGAGGGGCAGGGGGCTGTCGGCAAGGGCGGCTGAGGCTGGGGCGGCGGGGCGGGTTAGCAAGGCCCGCTTAGTCAAGAATATGCTTTATCGCCTTGCTGCCCTAGAAGCTGGTCGGGAGATGGAGGGCCCAGCAGTGAGTCCGGCGGTCGTGGAGGCAGTGCCGGGCGCAAGGACGGTGGTCCAGGCGGAGCTGGAGGAGCAAGGCGACCGGGCGGCGGAAGCCGGACCGAGTGTGGCAGCGGAGGCTGCGCCGGTGGCGTGTCCAGCGGCGGTTGTGGCATCGGCAGCAGTGATACCACCGCCTGCTCTGGCTGGCCCATCCTCGGTAACGGGTAAGGAGCCCAGTGTGATCTGGCCATGGGACAGTACACAGGGACAAGGCGGGTCCATGGGGTGGCCGGTTGGGGCTTCCTCCCCCCTGGTGACGGGAACGAATTTAGGGGTGGCCGGGGGTTTAGGGGCCCAGGTGCCGGTCAGTGCACCAGTGGTTTCTGGGGCTGCGGCCGGTGCGGGAGTCTCGACGGGTGTAGCTGGGACGGCGTCCCTGTCAGCGCCCATTTCTGTAGAAGCCGCTCGTACGAGCGACTTGAGCCAGTTTTGGGGGACGGATAAGTGGACCGCACCCATCCTGCCGGCAGCTACAGACGGAGTCTTGGGGGCTCATCTGGCCCCTAAAACCTTGGAAAAGATACTTAGGAACGAATTTATTGATCTATTCTCCCTGCACTACAGGGAGATGGATAAAAAGGAGAAGGATGAGTTGGACGAGGAAGGAAAGCAGAAGTTGAAGAAGCGTAAAGCAGAGCAAAACTGGGAGAACTGGTTGGCCTGCTTTACAATATATTCGGGCATTTTAGTGGATGCTCAGCCCTACAGGGCGAAGGCATTGTTTAGGTACCTTAACATAATTTATGGTGCCAAGGTCTGGTTCATGGGAAAAGCGTGGCTGGAATACGACAGGCGCTTTCGCGCCTCGGCCCGCGTCTGAAAGAGATGGGATCTTATTGATGAGCAGCTGTGGTTAGCTGTGATGAATGCCGCCAAGGCCGTTCCGGGTGAACCGGCCGACAGCGGATATTTGATACAGAACTCTAAGGGTGGGCAGCCCTTTCGGCAGGGAGCCTCTGGGGGGCAGGTCCAGAGGCAGCGACCCGTCTGCTGGGAGTTTGCAGCCCAGGGGGTCTGAGCCAGAAAGGTGTGCAGATTCCTGCACGCCTGTTCTACCTGCGGTGGTTCCCACGGAGCCAAGCAGTGCAATAGGGGGAAGCCATGGAAAGGAACCCCCAGGGAAGGGCAATTCGCCAAAAAGGCCCCGGCTCAGCCATCCCTTCCAAAAGGGCCCCAGCCCAATTAGGTTGGGCCCATTAGGCCAGTGGCTGAAGAACTATCCGAATAGGGCCGCAGCTCAGTAGCTGTTGTGCGGTTTCACCTTCGGTTTTCGTATTCCAGCCCTGGGTCCTAGGGCGCCACGTCTGTCTCCCAATTTGAAATCCATAATTGGTATGGAGGACGTGGTGCGGCAAAAAATTGCTAAGGAGTTAGGTGAGGGGCGGGTGTTAGGTCCATTTGTTGTTCCGCCTGTTGCAAGTTTACGTGTTTCCCCGTTGGGAATTGTTCCCAAAAAGGCACCGGGCGAGTATCGCCTCATTCATCATCTGTCCTATCCATGGGGCAGCTCTGTGGATGACCCGATACCCGACGAGTTATGCACAGTGTACTACACGTCGTTTGATGCAGCGGTGCGCACTGTTAAAAGACACGGGCCGGGAGCGGAATTGGCTAAGTGCGACATCAAATCGGCTTTTAGGTTGCTCCCGGTCCACCCAGCAGACTTTGATCTGTTGGGTTTTCGGTTCGATGGTCTTTTTTACATCGATCGAGCATTGCCCATGGGATGCTCCGTTTCGTGCGCCGCTTTCGAGACGTTTAGTACCTTTTTGGAATGGGCGGTTAGAGCCAAGGCGGCCCTCAGTGGAGTGGTTCATTATTTGGATGATTTCCTGTTTATGGGGCATTTTGGGTCAGGCGATTGTGAATCGTTGTTGGGCGCGTTCAAGCGCCTTACCCAAAGCCTGGGTGTCCCCCTGGCAGAAGAAAAAACGGAGGGACCAGCCTCGGTTCTGACCTTCCTGGGGGTGGAGTTGGACACGGTGAACCAGTATTCTAGGCTGCTCCCGGGGAAGGTAGCAGACCTGAAGTTTAGGATTGAGCAATTTATGAAAAGGCCACTTAAGAAAAAGGCCACTTTGAAAGAATTCCAAGTTTTGATGCCATTTCACTGTTTTGCTGAACTTTGCATGCAAAGTGGTGGCTCCTGGTTTCAAATTTCAATGGCTTTCCTGCGACAGGACTTGTATGATGCTCATTTCTGGTACTGTTTTGAGGTTCATCACCATTGATCAGGGTTACCAGGGACATAAAGTTGGACCTGGAAATTTGGCTTTGTTTTGTTTCAAATTTCAATGGATGGTTTTTTTGCGTGCATTCACGTTGCACTGCTTGGAAGCGAACATATTGTTTCGAGCATTCCACACTGCAGGGCTAGATAATTCATTGGCTGACGCTCTGTCCCGTATGCAGATGGAGCGCTTCAGGCAATTGGTCCTACCAAAAAGCATGCCAGACCATGTTTGGCAGACTGGAGTGACGAGGTAGCGGTCGGCATGGCTTTGGCTCTAGCTCCCAGCTCCCGGCGCGGGAACTTCAGGGCTGTCAGGGAGTTCGTGGAATTCAGGGAGTATTATGGTTTACCTAAGACCTTCCCTGTTCCGTATGACCACATAGCCCAGTTTTGTGTTCATCATCACAGGCGGGGTCTGACTGCCCATACACTCGCGGTTAAACTATCGGCACTGGCCTATTGGTTTTAAGGCGCTTGGCTTGCAGGAAATTGATTTTCGCCTGACTGGATGGTCCAGACAAATTGGCAAGTCTGTTGACTCCAGGGAACCTTTAACCCCAGACATTTTGAAGGGGCTTGGGCGGCTGTGGTCATCGGTTTGTGACTCCCGTTACGAACAGGCTTTATTCCATTCGGTCGCCCTAACCGCATTTTTTGGGGCCTTTAGAGTGAGTGAGTTGGTGGCTTCATCCAAAAATGACACCTCTCAACGGGCCTTTTTAATCTCTGACATTTCTTTGAACCAGGAAGTTTTGGCCTTAAATGTCAGATTCTCAAAAACTGATCAGGTGGGTAGGGGCTCTTTGGTCCGGCTGGGGAGAGCTAGTGACGTCGAGTTGTGTCCGGTGCTAGCCATGTCACACTATTTGGCTGTTCGTGGCATGGCTGCCGGTTACCTGTTTTGTCATCTGGACGGGATGCCGCTTACTAAATTTCAGTTTTGGGCAGTTACCAAAAAGGCCCTGAAATTATTGGGCTTGGAAGGTGTGAAGTTCGGAACCCACTCCTTCAGAATCGGCGCGGCGTCCTCTGCAGCTGCAATGGGGTATGCTGCCGAAACAATTAGGTCCATAGGGAGGTGGCGATCAGACGCTTACAAAGTTTATGTTCGTGATGTTCAGTTGTAAGCTGTTTGATGCTGTTCAGTTTCTTTTCTCATTGCAGGTCCGGGGGGATGTTCCAAAAGGCTGAGGGTCCTCATCTGCGGACACAGTTATGTGTATTGGGCGGAGAGGGCGGCGCTCCAGGCACCTTTGGGACGTCAGTTGGGCCTGGCATCCAGGGCGGATGTACAGTGGTTGGGCAGACGTGGTCTGTGGTGGGACGGGCTCCGTCCTTTGTTATTTCATGGAAGGGGGGTACAACCCCCGGACATCCTAGTTATCCATTTGGGGGGTAATGATTTAGGATTGTTAACTGGCCGGGCGTTGTATTTGCAGGCTCGGGCCGATCTCTATGCAATCTGGCGGGCATGGCCCGCGGTACATATCGTCTGGTCGGCAATTGTGCCACGGATGTGTTGGCTCGGTGGAGGCGAGTTCAGGCTCTTGGTGAGGGCGCTGAAACGCGTGAACAGGGCGATGAGGATGTTGGTACATGGTGCCAACGGTTCCTATGTGTCCCACAGGTTTTTGGACCCAGAGAATCCGGGGGTGTTTCGGAACGATGGAGTTCATTTGTCAGATGAAGGGAACCATATATTCCTATTAGACTTGCAGCAAGCGATAGTGGGGGTGTTAGAAGATAGGTGGGGGTTGGGAGCAAGGTAGACACCTGCCCCCAAGTTGTGGCGGTTGGTTGTTAGGGAAATTCCCTAATTGGTGTTCACTTAGGCACCCCATTTGGGGTGAGGGCCAGTTAGTTAAAATCCTCACATTGAAGTTATGTTTGTTGAGTTAGGTGGAGTTGATGGCCCTGGAATGGTAAGAGGCTATTCTCAAGCTCGGGTGAGTTGGCCTCTTACTCGTTTCCCTGTTGAGACTGGATCTGGTGGTTGGTCAGATCAGTCTTAGTGTTCGCCCCCAAAAATTGGGAGTTGGGTATGATTCCTGACACCCCCTGAGTTAGTGTTAGGAATATAAATAGGTAACAATAAATGGTTGCCCCAATTTGACCCAAATTACTGTTGTTCGTGTGTTTATTTGTGTACGGCTCGTTATTCGGGGTATGGGTGGGCAACCTAGGATTGTGCATTGTGCTGCTTTTGTGTATAACCACTGACATTATTGCCTACGCCTGTTTTCCGTTTCTGATGCCAAATTGACACAAGGGAGGTTAGAGATCAGGGTTACATCTTCTAAAACAGATCAAGGGGCAACGGGCTGCTGGATTAAATTGTCAAAAGCTTCAGACAGTGAATTATGCCTGGTCACAGCCATGTTTCACTACCTAGCACTCAGGGGCCTTGTGGCTGGTTACCTATTGACCTTAGGGTCAAAGCATCCCCATATCTATGATGTTCATGTTATGATCTTTGATGTACCTCAAACTTGTGGATATCCCAACAAAAGGTTCACCGCTGTGAACAAGCCAACGCTACCGGCGAAACGGCCTTGGCCAACTACCACTGTGCCGTCCGCGGTTAGAACCCTGCGTTTCATGTGGCTCACCCATGAACTCTTCATATACATATCTTATCTGTTTTATGCTGTATTTTATTGTATTTTAATGTGTTGCTGCTGCTTAATTGTATGTTGATCTTGATGTTTTAACCCTGTTTTTAACCCTGTTGTGAGCCGCCGCGAGCCCTTGGGAGTCGGCGGCCTAGAAGCCACAATAATAAATAAATAAATAAAAAATATCGTTGTTACTAATATCTTACCCATTTGGGGCTCAACAAGATTTATTTTGGGGTCTGGGGTCCACAGGGGCTCCTCCCTACCACCTGCGAGAACTCCGGAATACACCTTTCCTCGATACTTCTCCTTTAAATCCCTGTATTTACTTCATTCCTGTCTGCTACTTCCTGGCAACCCAGCTCTTTCCCGCCGCTTTTTTACTCTTCCGAGAGGCGCATCCGCCTTGGAGAACCAGACACCCGGGCTTCTTGCCTACCTTCCTCCCGCTCGCCCTGAATACGCGCAGCTGCGCCGTGATGGATTCACAGCGGCTTGGATTACAATATTGATACATCGCAGCGTGCTGGGTATAATCTTGCATTTATTTTCATCCTGGAAAGTGGCTACATTACACCTCGGGAGCTACCATTACTTCACCCCAAGGAGTATTGTCCGACATTGTGCAAGCGGTGTGCCTTTCTGTGCAACGCTCCACGGCAACTGGGAAGAACTTTTTCTACAGACGGCCGGGCGTAACTATGCCTTCTTTATGCTCATTATTTTGAATTGTGATCAGTATACTGCTCATATTTGTATGTAAATGAGGTGGTTGGTCCTATATTGGATTTAATTATTGTACCTGTGAACCTCAGTGCTTCTGGTGATATTTCACTACTTTTGGTGTACTTCTTAAGGGGATATGTTCCTCGGATATTCAATTATCTTACTAGATTCATTATATATTAAATAAGGATTTTTGATATTGAACCTCTATTGCACTGTGTAATTAGGATATAGGTCCCGTTACTTGTCTTTCCTCCGTACCTTGTTGTTGGTTACCTATTTTGCCACCAAGATGGAACACTGCTCACAAAATATCAATTTTGGCGAGTTGCAGCAAAGTCGCGTAAGCTGTTGGGCTTAGCGCACTTTAAATTTGGGACACATTCATTTCGGATTGGCGCAGCATCGTCAGCGCCTGCAATGGGTTATGATGCCAAAACAATTAAGTACTTGGGTAGGTGGAGGTCTAACGCCTACAAAGGGTACATACGCACTGTTCGTTTTAGTTGTTATTTGTAAGGTTTCTCTGTTTGGGACGGTCGTTCCATGACGGGAACTCATTTATATATATATTCGACTTGGCTTTATCCTATTATGACACTGCAATTTTGATCTATGTGATGTTGCTTATGTGATGCTGCTTTTTTATATGCTATTGACACCAGATTGGGCATCTATATAGAAGCTCACGCTCTATATGTGGATACCACGTCCAGTTTTCTTGTGAATATTCATATGATATATGTAATTTTGATGTGATACAATACACTATAACGTATGGTTATCAATTGATGCCTTTTTGATGTGTTACTGTCCACTCTATTACGGACTACAGCCCTGTTTATTTGGACCGTCTCTTCCCCTACCAACAAATGAACCTCCTGGAGGTGCCGACCTTTAAAGCAATTCGTCTCACGTCAACCCGGCGCAGAGCCTTTTCTGTAGTAGCACCGTCAATCTGGAACACCCTTCCAAGCGATGTGCGGGCCTTGCATGGCCTACTCTCTTTACGCAAGGCCCGCAAGACCCACCTTTTCCGGCTAGCCTTTGACTGCTAAGCTGGAAAATCTTTTTAGTCAAGTTTAATATGTTGTTTTTTACTTCTGTGGTGCTTTTATATGATTGCAAGCCGCTCTGAGCCCTCGGGGAGTGGCGGCGTACAAGTCCAAATAATATATAAATACGTCAGTTTCTTTTATGAATTTCAATCATTATCTTATTCTGTTAATAAAACGATTTATACCTAATATTCGATGTTGAAGTTTTTATGAAGTGTCCCTTATTTTTGTGAAAAATCCCTTATTTTTAGTTAAATGTCCCCCCTTATTTCTTATATCAAAAAAGTGGCAACCTTAGTCTTGCCGATACAAGCTTGCCAAATAAGAGAACTGAGTCGAGAGAGATGGCCTACTTACAAAGAAATTCTAATAAAAAAAGATGGTGATTACCAAAAAAAAAAACCCCCAGGAAGAATTACACAAAATTAATAAAAACTTAGAAAAGATGAAGAATTAGGTTTTATGGATAAAGACTCCCATTGGGATAAAATATTACAGACACAAAATAAATCCATTGCAAACATTTACAATAAATTACTAGTACTGTCCCCGATGTTATTTAACTTCTACAAGAAACCGCTGGGAGAGATCATTCGGAGTTTTGGAGTAAGGTGTTATCTGTACACAGATGACCTCCAGATCTGTCACTCCTTCCCACCTGTCACTAAGGAGGCTGTCCAGACTTTGAACCGGTGCTTGGCTGCTGTGTTGGACTGGATGAGGGCTAACAAATTGAAACTTAGTACAGACAAGACAGAGGTCCTCCTGGTCAGTCGAAAGGCCGAACAGGGCATAGGGTGAGGGAGGGAGGGGGGCTTCTGCACGTGTGAACGCGCCCTGGGGAGCGGGGAGCGGTGGGGCTTCTTCCACGCGGCGGAATTGACGGGGCTTGGTCGCGCTTTAAGTCTCTCAGGTCCGTGCAGTCTCTGGAGCAGGTGCCAGCCCGCATTAACTCCGTCCACGGTGTAGACGCCTTTCGGGAAGCCGGCTCTTAAGTCTTGGCCATCCTCTGCTTGCCTTCCCCAGACCCAGGCGCCCCCACACCACCAGCACACCACAGAATTTCTGGCCACCTGGTTGCAAAAAGAACGAGAGATGTACGGAAGGAGACCTCTGCGACTCGGGCAACCCACCGGGAAAACACCTGTGACGACATCCAGGTCCCCTCAGCAGGGCACGAGATGGGGTCGAAAAGACAATGTTGCTGCTCTTCCTCCGCCCTTGCGAGTTGAGCTCCCCAAGGCCCAGAGGATGCCCCCACCATCCAAGTCTACGACGGTCTCCACCAGGCAGCCCTGGGCATGCAGAGCCATGACAGCGAAGGAGGGCCAGGCTGAGATGGCCCAGAAGGCTCAGCACTCCGTTGTGAAGGAGGCGGTGGTCAATGCGGGCGCGGGTGCCAAGAAGGCGGCGGCAGCACCCAAAGGAGGCAGGGCGGGCGCCTGCAAGAAGAAAGCCGTCGCCTGTCAAACATCCAAAGAGGTGCCAGTGGCCAAGAAGGCTCCAGTGAAGACAAGGACAGCCAAGGAGCCAGTGGAGCTGGCGGCTCCTCTGGAGGACATTGACGCGGGAGATCTGGGCGACCCTTACGCCATGGCCGAATACGTGACAGATATCTTCGTCCACTTGCGGAAGCTTGAGGAGGAGTTCGTGCTTCCCAATTACATGGAAGACCAGCCGGCCATCGACGCCAACACGAGGGCCATCTGGGTGGACTGGATGGTGGAGCTGCAGGTGATGTTTCAGTTCACACAACTTGCTGCGTGTAAACAGCAAGGCCGTCACGGCTCGGCGTGAGCCGGCGTGGAGTGGCGCCGGGTGATGGCGTGGGACGGCGCCCGGCAATGCCGTCGTGCATGCTTTGTTGTGATGGCGACGATGCGTAATGGGCGGGAGAAGGAAGGCCGGGATGAGCAAATGGCAGTGCCAGGAAATCCCTGAAGTGGGGATCCCGGGGAATCCTCAGCGTCCTTCACAATGGTAGCCAATGGCTTGGACCCCTCCCTTGCCGGGTGGCGGCAAGGCCCGTCAATGGCACTCCACAGGAACGATCCAGGAACCAAGGCGCGGGAGGGGATGGTGGGATGTCCGATAGGTGGGTTGGATCACACAACATTCAGTAGTCTAATATAGGCGCCAATGCTCCGTGTGGGGAAATCCCAGGACTGGTGTAAGAGAAGAGGCGGTGTGGCTCCTTCTTCAAACAAACGCTCGGTGGCACTCTATATTAGACTACTGAATGTTGTGTGATCCAACCCACCCTATCGGACATCAATTTGGCACCCCACACTGTTGTTTGTGCTAGTTTACAGACCAGCCTGCTCGTTTTTTCATTGATGTTTCAGTTCACCCAGGAGACCCTTTACCTGCCCATCAAACTGATGGACCCCTATCTTGTGAGAAGGTGCCCATCACGGTAGAGCAGCTGGAGCACGTCATCCTCACCACCATGTACAATCGCCTCCAAGTTCGAGGACCGCTGCCCTCCGAACAAGGACAAATTCCTCATTCATTGCGACGACTAATTGAAGAGGACGGAGCTTTTGGGCATGGAGGAGAGCATCCTGCAGGCACTAAACTGCGATATAAACATCCCTATCGCCTACCACTTTCTCCAGCACTTTGCTAAGTGCGCCCATGCCTCCGCAGACACTGGCGCTGGCCAGCTTTCTCTGCAAGATGACCCTGACGGGCTACAGTTTTGTCCGAGAGAGGGCGTCCTGCTTGGCCGCCGGCTGCCTCCTGCTGGCCCTCAAGATACAGAAGTTGGGCGAATGGAGCCCAACAGTCGAACATCACAGCGGCTACAGCATGAAAGATCTGCGCTCAGTGGTAAAGCGGTTGAATGTCATGCTCGCCCTCAAAAACGACCTAAAGTTCAAGGCTGTCCGGGGACTTCCGGTTCGGCAATATGGCGGTTGGTCGCACTCTCAGTGAGCTCTGAGAGCACTGAGAGCGACAAAGGAATACAAGCTGGTGACAGAAGCAGATCACCTCCATTCTGATCAGAAGAAGATCAGTGGATGCATACCTGAAGGGAGCTCTCTGCCGCAGGTTCCTGGAGACTGATCCGGAGGGAGAAGTAAACAGGACAGCGGGAAGAGGCAAGCCATAAGGGAAGCAAGCTTTATCCTTGCCAAACAAGCTGTGCTTGAAGACACAGCTCTGTATTATAAAACATTCAAAGGAGAACTAATGCCGCATTTGCTAAAGGTCATGAATAACATCTTAAAATGCGAGCCAACCCCAGAAACATGGTCAATTGCTAATATAATCGTACTGCACAAAGAAGGAACGGAAAAATCAGAGGTCAAGAATTATAGACCGATTTCGCTCTTAAATATAGAGTATAAGATCTTTGCGAAGATATTAGCAGATAGACTGAAGAGTTTCCTAAATGACTGGATCAAATCGGACCAAGTGGGATTCCTACCAGGGAGGCATCTGAGAGGGAATATAAGAATAGTGGTGGACGCCCTAGAATATTACAGGAAGAATATCTGTATCTGTATCTGTATACCTTTATAAAACGGAATGTTTGTGTGTATGCGGAGGGCGGATATGTGGCAGCCACTTTCACAGGCCAGGGCAGATATGTGGCAGCCACTTTCACAGGCCAGGGCGGATATGTGGCAGCCACTTTCACAGGCCACAGCGACTAGCGCGGGTGATGGACCTGCACCAAACTTGGTACACATAACCCCCCTAACCCCCTTTACGCCCTGGCGTGGGTCAGGGGACATGACCCACGGATTATGGGATTTGTAGTACTTTCCAACACTTTGGTTCCCACAGACCACTGAGGCCACCAAAGAGGACCAATACAGACCACACTCAGCACACACAGCCCCCATGACCCACTCTACGTCCTGGTGCAGTTCGGAGGAGGGTGGACCATGGATGATGGGACTTGAAGTGCCTCTACTCACTTTTAAGTCCGCTGCAACCCTCATCCAATCACTGATCGAGACCAAACTTGCCATACATAACCCCCATGACTGCCTTCACGTCCTGGTGAGGTTCGGGGGCGGACTGACAATGGATGATGGAATTTGTAGTATTTTCACACCCCTCTGTTCCCACAGACCACTGTGGCCCCCAAAAAACACCGAGAAAGCCCACACTTGGCACACAGAGCCCCAGTGACCCACTCTACATCCTACTGAAGTTTGGAGGGGGAGAGAACATGGATGATGGGTCTTGCAGTACCTTCCCTCACTTCCCAATCCTGCTACAAACCTAATTCAATGACTGATCAACACCAAATCTGGCACACAGAGCCCTCATGACCCACTCTACAGCCTGGTGCAGTTTACTGTGAGACGGACCATGGATGATGGGACTTGAAGTACCTTCACTCACTTCCAAAAAACAATGCATCCCTCATCCATTCACCAATACAGACCAAACTTAGCACACAGAGCCCCCATGACCCAATCTACATCCTACTACACTTTGGGGGGACAGAGATGATGGGACTTGCACTACCTTCAGTAATTTCATGATACCACTGCAACTCCCAATAATGATGGATCAAGACCAAACTTGGCACACAGAGCCCCCATGACCCACTCTACATCCTGCTGCACTTCTCAAATAACCTGGGCAGGGCCGGGTCCCCAAGCTAGTATCAAATAAAGTCGCATTCTTATTCGTCGATGCGGAAAAAGCATTCGACAGGGTGAGTTGGGATTTCCTGAATCTCCTGTTAAATGAAATAGATATTGGATATTATTTTAAGAATGCAATCTCAGCAATAGATCTGACACAAACTGCCAATATAACTATTAATGACACGACCTCAGAAATAATCCCAATGCGGAAAGGAATGAGACAGGGGTGCCCACTGTCACCGCTTTTCATAATGATACTAGAGGTTTTTTTAGAAAATGTAAGAAAGGACAAAGAACTAAAGGGATTGAGAGTGAGAACAAGAGAGCTATAAAATTAGAGCGTACGCAGACGACATAGTATGTATCGTCAAAGACCCAACAGAAAATTTGGAAAAATGGGTGCACAAAATAGAAGAATTCGGAAAGGTGTCTGGATTTAAAATGAACAAAGAAAAAACTAAACTAATAACAAAAAACTTAGAAAAATTAGAGATAGAGAACTTGGGGGAAAAAAGCAGGGATTCTCTCAACATAAATCCATAAGGCGAGTCAAGAGATTCTCCAACTTAAGATCCAACTAAAACCAGCGCATTTTCTCTTGGGGATTATAGATTTTAATTTCGATAAGAGTAAAGATACCTTATTTAACTATATAACAGCAGCAGCAAGACTAGTTTATGCCCGCTATTGGAGAGAGAGAGAGAAACCCCAAGCACTAAAGAATGGTTAGTTAAAATGTTAGAAATTAGAAAAATAGATAATTTGCCCCAACAACTAAGGAATAAACAATCTAAAACAAAGGCAGACTAGAGTTGCTTAACAAGGTTTATGGACAAAAAATGGTAATATGGACATAAGCATAAAGACAAGAGCTACTAATCCTTCAACCCCGTGTTATTGGACCTCACGGCAGCGTTCGATACTGTCGATTACGACCTTTTGACCCACCGCCTAGCCGGGGTGAGGGGGACGGTCTTAAATAGGCTGTCCTCCTTCCTCCGGAACCGCTCGCAGCGAGTGAGGAGGGGCGGGGATGTCTCCGGGGGTTTCCCACTTTGCTGTGGGGTTCCCCAGGGGGCAATCCTGTCCCCTCTATTATTTGACATCTATGTCCGACCACTTGCTCGGCTGGTCCGTAGTTTTGGGCTGGTGTGTCACCAATATGCTGATGACACCCAAGCTCGTTCTGGGGATGGAGGGCAGGGCCGGAACCGTGCCCGATAATTTCCATCTGTGCCTTGAAGCCGTTACTGGATGGCTGCGAGCCAGTAGGTTGAAGGTGAATCCAGCTAAGACGGAGATCCTGTGGTTGGGTCGTCCAGGTGGGGTGGAGATCCAGCTTCCTCCCCTGGACGGCGTGACATTATGTCCGTCGTCGACAGTTAAAAGTCTTGGTGTCACTCCAGACTCTCGACTGACGATGGAGACGCAAATCTCCGCCATCAGTCGAGTTGCTTTTTTCCATCTCCGTCAGGCGAGGAGGCTGGCTCCCTACCTCTCCCGCCACGACCTAGCCACAGTGGTCCAAGCCACGGTCATCTCGAGACTGGACTACTGTAATGCTCTCTACATTGGCCTTCCTTTGTCGGTGATCCGGAAACTGAAGCTTGTCCAGAATGCGGCAGCTAGACTGTTGGCTGGCGTCCCGACGACCAGCCACATAACACCTGTCTTGCGGGAGCTGCACTGGTTACCAGTTGAACACCGGATCACCTTCAAAGTGCTGGTACTGACCTTTAAGGCGTTGAACGGTCTGGGGCCAGTGTACCTTAGGGACCGCCTTATCCCATACTGTCCCGCTAGGCCACTACGTTCAGAGGTGGGTCAACTTCTAGAGGTGCCCGGCGTTAAAATATACCATCTGACGGCCACAAGAAGGAGGGCCTTCTCGATAATTGCCCCCACCCTGTGGAACGCACTGCCTTTCGGAGTCCGTGTCCTTACGGACTTAGTGGCATTCCGGAAGGCGTGCAAAACCCTCCTGTTTCGGCAGGCCTTTGGGTATTAATGCTGAGATTTGTAGGCTACTCCGCCTCCTTGCATTGCGTGTGCCGATGTAGTTACACACACCTGTGCCACCAGCTTGCTGTGTATCGTACTTATTGTATTTTACTGTGTTTTTATTTGTTTTATGGTGTGTTTATTCTGTTTTTAATCCTGAATTTTGGCGTAAGTCACCCCGAGCCACCCGGGAGTGGCAACTCACAAATTTGAATAATAAAATAACATAAATAAATAAACTACGAAGGAAAAGTGTACTAAAAACATATACAAAAAAGAAGAGACAAAACAAAATGAATGGACCCAGTAATGAGAAGACGGGAAGCCAACGACCGATCCTTTCCTCCCCTTTTAGCCTATAAACATCCCTTTAAGCCTATCCTAACTCCCCACCTTACTCCTCCCCCACTACCCCCCATTAAATCCCCCTCACATCTCCCTCCCCAAGATGACCCCCCATCTTTTATTTTTTATGTAAACTGAAAACTTTGCAATAAAGGTGTTTTAAAAAAAATACTGCAATGCCAACCATGAGGGCATTGATATGGTTTCTCTCCTGTGTGGTATGTCACTGGCAAAACCTATGAGCTTCATACTGGAAAGGAGCCCCTGCTGATCCACCTTTTCTAGAAATTGCTTGTTATTGAGTGTTGGAAGTACTGTAATATTGCAAAATTATATAGTTCATGAAATGGCTTTAGATAGGTTTCTTTTCCTATTTCCTATTTTGTAGAAAATGAACATTGTATAGTTGGTAGGTTTGTACACCTTTAATTGTAAATGTATGCTTGTAGTAAAGTGAATCTTGCTAATTAGATTCTTAGAGACAGGTGGAGCTTATTATTATATGGGTCATATGTTCTGCATTCTGTCTGTATCCTTCCCCTTGGTGTTTTTTTTGTCCCTGCTTTGAGACTGCGTTATGCTTCTGTTCCAGCAATAAAAGTAGGATAATTGTCTTGGCCGACTTACCGGCCGAGCAGGTTGCGGTGCGGCGGTTGTTCTCACTGCCATCTTGTTGTGGGCAGGCCCGGATCATCCATAAGGCCACACTAGGCCATGGCCTACGGGCGCAGCCATGGGGGGCGGCAAATCCAGAACCTTTCAATTATTTTTTAAAAAATATATTTTAAAAAAATATTTTTAATTTTTTTTTAAATGGTGGTCTTCGGGCGCTTCTGCGCATGCACGCGGAGCACCATACAATCTAGAGCGAAGCACTGTGCGCGCCGGGCCACCACAGCACCTTCCTTCCTCTGCAGCTTGCGCGCGTGACGGCTTGGGGAGGGAGGGAGCAGGAGGAGCCGAGCCACGGCGAGGAGAGTGCAGGGGGGGGGGCAGGTTCTAGGTCTGCCTTCCTCCCTTCTGCGACTGCTCCTCCTCCTTCCCAAAGCCTCATGCCCTCCGCCAGGCCGTCTTGGGCGCCATGTGGCTGCCTGAGTCAGAGGGTGGGAGGACCCAAGACCTCTAAAGCGCACGCCCCCGCGCACCTGCGTCAGCAGCGCCACACGAACAAACAAGGAGGCTTTGTGGTTTGCTTTTGGAGGCTTGCTTGCTTTTGCCGCAAAAGCATCTGCAAGAAGGACTGAGTCTGCAAGGAGTTCGTCTGCTTCTATTACAGCACAAAGGTATGTGTTTTGTATATAAAGTTTATCATTCCAAAGTGTGGCCTAGGGTGCCAAAAGGTGTTAATCCGGGCCTGGTTGTGGGGATGAATCTGTTCCTGAAATCTGTGCAAGTACTAGTGGCATCTCTTCTACTGATGAACTCTCTTCCTCTACTACCAGTGTAAATGAAGAAAAACAACTTGGAACAAGTTTAGAACCCGAAACATTTTGCTATGATCCTGATCCGACGAACGGGGTTGTAAATAATGCATTGCGTGATTACGTATCCACAAATGGGTTAGTTCAAAATAAAAATGCACATTTTCCAAAGGCAAATAAGATGTATGGGAACCGTTCTTGGCGTTGGAGAAAAACAAAACAAGAGAGAGCCTGGTTGGTGTTCTCTGAAACTAAAAGTGCAGTTTTTTGTGATCCTTGCCGTCTTTTTCATTCAGAAACACAACCTGAGTCGTCTTTTGTGAAAGAAGGTTTTCATGACTGGAAAAATGTATCGTCGAGACTCAAAGAACATGAAAAACCCAGTTTCCCACAAAACCAATACAATGATTTTAAAAGGAAGAGGAGAAAAATTGGGTAAAGTTGATTCCAGACTTACTGAAATGATTGATCAAGAAATGAGTTACTGGAAAACGATACTGCAAAGAGTTGTCGTTGTGATAAAGGCTTTAGCTTCCCATGGGTTGCCGTTTCGGGGGTCATAAGTATTTGGTTCCAATTCAAATGGGAACTACATGATGATGCTTGAAGTTATTGCTGAGGTTTGACCCTTTTTTTGGCCGACCACATTGGAAAATATGGAAATCCTGGGGGAGGAAACATTTCGTACCTCTCATCCACTGTGTGCAATGAATTCATTGAGCTACTTGGAAAACAAGTACTAACCTACATTTTAAATGAGGCTAGAAACTCCCAATACTTTTCAGTTGTTGTGGATTCTACTCCGGACATTTCGCTTTCCACACTTTTCTGCATTATTGATACTCTTAAGAGCATCTGCCAAAACATTCATGCGCACCATGATGCCTGTGTGGGGAAAAAGATAAATGTTTAACTGAGCAGAGTTCTTCATGTGTATCACAGATTTCCATGTCAGACTGCTTGTGAACACTGGAAGCAGCATAAAATAGTACGTAATGAAAAGAATCAACATACATCTTTTGAACAAAGAAGTTCTGTGGATTCTTGTTTGCAAATAATTAGCAAGAGATACAAGGAGTATATATAGTGCTATTGGGGTATGCTCACTATGAAATGCAAATTTGTCTACTTGTGGGCTTCTGAGACAGTTGTCATTTGTAATACGCTATGTGAAGCAAAGTGGATAGCCAGTTGAGAGATTTCTTAAGTTCTTGCCAAAAGTTGGACACAAGGGTTTTGATAAGCTTACAGCCGTCACCGAGGCTCTGCAACTTTGGATTGGACATATTAAAGTGCCGCGGGCAATCTTACGACAAGGCATCAAACATGTTTGGGATTTATTCTGGTCTACAAGCAAGAATTCTTGAAGTCAGTCCACTTGCATCGTATGTCCCTTGAGCGGCCCATTCTCTAAACTTAGTTGGTACTCACGCAGTAGATTCCTGCCTTGAAGCGGTTGGTACAGTTCTTTAATCTCCTTCAAGAGTTGTATAATTTTTTTGTAGCTCAACATATAGATGGGACAGTATGAGGTAAGTACAAAGACACTAAATTAACAACAAAAAGCCTTTCCACGACAAGGTGGTCTGCTAGGTATGACGCTGTGAGAGCTTTAAAAGAATGGCTGCAGTCATCAAAGCTCTTGAAGAATTGGAGAGCGAACCAAGATCAAAAATCTGGTACCCGAGCGGAAGCAAGAGGACTGATCTAAAGATTGATGCAATGTTATTACTGCTTAACATTGTGATGGTTCCCTTTGCACTATATATGCATATGGTTCGATACTGTGCTCGGGGATCCGCCACTTTGTTTATGTATGCTCCCCTCTATTGCTGCTTGCACTATGGAAATGTGTATGTCTTTGTGTACTGCGTTTAATGCCCTTTTTACGGGCATTTGTGTTTTTCTCTTGTTCATTCTATGAATGGTTTTTAACAGTATGCGCTGTCTTTATTGTTGCTTGATTGCAATAAAAATTGTGTTTGGTCTTTACGTGGTGGTCGGTTTGCCATTCCCGCCTCCGTGACCTTAGCTTGCTAGTCTCCACATATGATTCAAGAACAAGCGGCGGACGAGCCTCTCCACTCGACATACCAAGAGCAACCCTACTGTGTCATCTGCAAGGCATTTGACCATGGGCCATCTGAATGCAACAAGACCTACTGAGAGAGGACCAAAAAACTGAGCATAACATTAAAAAGCTGCACAATTATTGTGACGCCCCCAAGGGGGCTGGATTTATCTGTATTTGGTTTGCCATCCACCTGCATGGCTCTTTGTTTCATGGTTCCTTTGTCTTGCCATGTGCTCACCTGGGGGAGGAGCTGCATTCTGGCTCCAAACCTGGTGACCCGCCCTCAACTCCTCCTTTTACTGGAGTTTACCTAGGGGCTGGATTTCCTCTCTGCCCTACGAGATCACTGTGGTCGGAAGGTACCAACCTCTTGGATGTCCCCTCTGCGAGGTCTGCCAAATTAACAGCAACCCGTAGGAGGGCATTTTCCGTGATTGCGCCCACTCTGTGGAATGCCCTCCCCGCTGAAACGCGCGCCATCCAGGATCCGGTGCCTTTCAGGTGGGCTTGCAAGACCTACTTATTCCAACAGGCCTTCGGCCCGTAGGTCTTGCGCCTTTGCACAGCCCGTCATGTGTGTAAGTTCTGTGCCTG
The DNA here is from genome assembly GCA_030556195.1 of Anolis apletophallus. NCBI lineage: Eukaryota > Metazoa > Chordata > Lepidosauria > Squamata > Anolidae > Anolis > Anolis apletophallus. Next base: position 139,722,693 of record JARBWK010000009.1, on the reverse strand, counting down.
TTGTGCTGTGTCTCCTTCACATCAGGCTTTTAACCTTGTTTGTTTTATATTGTGTTGTATTCTGCCGTGTTTTAATATGCTGTTTTATCCGCCGCTTGTGAGCCGCCCCGAGCCTCCCGGGAGTGGCGGCATAGAAGCCCAACAATAAATAAATAAATAAATAAATAAAATTTTCCAAAGGACTCAAGGACAAGCAAGGCTGGAAAGTTAGGTTGCTGCGAAAACTCTCCGCTGCAAGATGCATGCTTAACAGCCCTGAGGAAGCGTCTACGGACGCGAAACGGTGAAACCACTAGGCGCCCCTGCATTAAAGCCATTGGCGAAGCTTCCGCGCACTGCGTGAAGCATCTTTGCCCCTTCTTGCGCCACATTTTGCAGTCATTATTGATTTTCATTTGAAGCTGCGGTGGGCCATCCCCCTGCCCCCTTTTTCTCTTGCTATTTGCGATAATTTGGTACTTCACGACCTACATTGAGGCTCCTTTACGGGAGGTATCTTCCCCCTCCCTCTACAGCTACTCGCGAGCTGGGTGCCGCGACTTGGGAACGAAGAAACTTATTCTCCCCGCACAGCGCCAAGCGGCTGGGCACGCCCGCCGCTTGACTTATATGGAAGAGCCCCTTCCCCTGATGCCTATACCCGCGACCCGGCCGGCTTCGCCCAAAAGAAAGAACTTCCATTCTTAATGCAGCCACATGCAACTTAGATTTGTTGCCGCACATTCGCCAAATAGGCTTCCCTTGCGGTGAGAAATACCACCGTGACTGGATACTATGCTGGAACTCTGAGTGAGTAACCTCAGGATCTATGGGAATCATTTACTCATGAATGTTTGCAATTTCCCTTGATTTAGCATACTGTTATTATCCATAGTAACCCTTATATTGTGTATTTATGCATTGATTGACTACCTGGATACAGTGACGCGCTTCTATTATTGTGAATCTAAACTAAGATTTTATATTGCTGATATTGCCTATCTATTGATATTGATATTGCTCAACTGCTTCTTGTACACTGTGAATGTACTTTGTATGCAATTACTATATGTCCTATTCTTTCATTGTTATAAATGTATATATTGTATATGTGAAAACTATTTGAAATAATGACTGATTGACATTCACTCAGTGTCCGTCACTTTTATGATATGTAATTAGCCTCACGTATGCTTCATCTCAGAGCTCCTTTTGCTTATACCATTGTGTTAGGTTTGTTGTGTCATACCTACTCCTTGCTCTGGAGCACTCCCATGGAGAGCTGCCCACCACCATTCTAAGCATCCCTATGTGCGGTTTCAATTTGCATTAAAGCATATGCTCTGAGCAATTGGTTTGGGGGGGGGGGACGACGACAGGATAATGCAGGGGAAATGTTTTAACTCCTTCAACCCAGCCTCCACCTCCGTAAAATGGACCGTCCTTCTTTGTCTAGGCCTCCACCTGGATGACGGAATGGTACCAACATGCTTTCTAATGCACAACATAGTTTTTCTCCTGTATGGCATCTCACAAATCTGGTCCTGTGTTAAAACTGTGTGTTGACTGTTAATTCCAATTACTTAATGTCAATTTCGTTTTGTCTTTCCATGCTCTAGCAATCACCACATGGGCTGCTCTTAGTGTTACCTTAAATAACTCCTGAAATTTGGTTTTTATACTTGGATGATCCAACACTATGCACCCATTACAAACCATAAATGAATGTACTTTTGAACCAATGAGATTGCGGATCGTTATTTGCACCAATCGCAGCACGTGTCCACTCTGCGTAATTACTGCAAATGTCTATAAAATATCCACACTTGTGACTGGGAGGCACGCCAGATGTGGGATTACGCTGTGTCCACATTAAACACTAGGGGGATAGTCTTGTCAGAGAGACTCCAACACACAACTGTAAACCTAAACAAAATGTATCTATCCTTAACATCAATGTCTCCACTGTGTGGAAGTGGTATACTAATGTAAATAACAATAGCGTGAAGGCTAATGTACCCAGTCCCCCACGCTGTTGGGTATGGGACCAGTGCGTGCAGGAATTACGCTGTGTCCCCCAACACCCACTTTGGCCATTGCTGAATAATGCAGTTTCTGATCCTGCCTTCATCCTCGCATGTTCTCAGTAAATCAATCAGAATTCAAAGATCACGGTTTCTGAGTCTGCGTCATAGAAGGCCACCCGACCTCCTTCGTAGTTCAGAGACACTCGGAACCCTCTTGAGCTCCTTGCTCGGAGTCAGACGTGGGAATGCATGTTTGTGGGAGGAGGACCTGTACACACTCGCCCACTTTCCCACTTCCCAAGTGCCAGCCTCGGGGCCGAAGTCTGCGGCCTTTTTCTGCACAGACGGTCATTTAATAAACCCCTTTCTGGAGTATGACATCGTGTACGGACTCGCCTGCCGAGGCCTGCTTAGAAGGGGTTTAGAAATCCTGTTTTGGTTGTGCTGGCATCCATCTTGGAGAGGTGGCTGCAGCCAGCAGCCAGTAACTAGACAGAGAGCCTTTTCTGCAGTGGCCCCAGTACTGTGGAACTCTTTGCCGGACAGCGCCCGAGCCATCTCAGAGCTGGCTCCATTCAGAAGGGCTTGTAAGACCGCCCTTTTTGGACTAGCCTTTAATTAGACATAGAAGGACTATGTCTCCAGAATTATGTCACCCTGCACCTCGAAATGTGTCAATTTGTGTTTTTAAATGTGTTTTATGCTTTTATTGTAGGGCCCCATGTCTGTGACATGATGCCCACTCACATTGTTGTTATCCGCCCCGAGCCTGCGGGGAGGAGCGGAATACAAGATCGAAGAAATAAATAAATAAATAAATAAGGGAAGGGAGCCAGAGCAAGGGGGCGTGGCCTTGCAGGCTTGTGCCTAGTTACAGTGAAGAGGCTGTGATTGGCTAGAGTATAGAGGGGGAGGAGTTGGAGCTGACAGAGTAGAAAAACCTGTCAGAGAATGTTTCAGTCTGGAGTCTGGAGTTTAGAGCAGGGCTGTGCAGATGCACATCTCCAGCCTCTGCTGTTTAGAGTCAGGCTGTAGACTAGACACATCTAAGCCTGAGGCAGTCTTGAGCAAGGTTTCTGGGGGAGTATCACCAGAGCCTTGGCAACAGAGACTGACAGTCTGTCCTAAGCAATTCACCACGTAGGAATAGGCTGGACTAGTGGGAGTCAAAACTGAGATCTGACCGCCCTTAGGGCCAGTAGTGATTCTAGTGGGAACGCTTGTGGAAGAGTGCCATTTAGAACTGTTCTTGTGATAGGCAGTTGGGTTACCTGGTCATCTCTGGAGATAGGGTGACAGGTAGAGGGCCTCTTAGACTGTGTGGGTTACGAGTAACCCAGTAGTAGCCAGACTCAGGGAACGATCTAAGTGATTAGATGTTCCAGAATTTTAGAACAACCACCATCTAGTGGAACTATTAGTTGGGAGTTGGGAGACAAGTCTCAGTACTGTCTGTGGAACTGAACGTACCATCTCAAGAAGATTTAATAGCCTTTTTAGTCAGTAACCTCTACGCTCTAGCACATATACGGAATCTTGTAACCATCACGCTATCGAAGTCTATCATTGTTGTAACCGTACGCTAGTTGCCTCTCAGAAGAACCAATACGATCTGTGCCTATTTAATAGCCTCATTGTAGTTAATAAATACTTTTGTTATTAACTTTTTAATAAGCCTCCGTCATCTTTCGGTCTCCTCAGTTTACATTCTTGGTGGGTGGGTTGTTGTAAAGGCCAAACGCTACAGACACTTCATTTAATTAGAAGTAAATCCTAATGACCCATTAGGTTGGTGGCAGACTACCGGGAGTGTCAAAATAGTCAATTTAGGTGACCGAGATCGTCACACATGGAGTAATTTAAAGATTCCCTGAAATCTGGGCTTCAGCAGCTGGATCCAGACCTCATCTTTGAAGATCACAGGCGTATGATATGTATTTCCTTTTTTGTTTGCTTTTAAATTACTATTATTTGTATCACATATATCCACAAAATTATTAAAAATATCTTTTTTTAAAAAAGATCACAGGCGTGAAATGAAAGGCATTGAGCATACCGAGCTAAGTCGAAACTGAGTAGCACCTTAAGTTTTACTATCTCGTGGATACGACTGAGCATCTGAACCAGCTCAACGTGAGAATGCAAGGCATTGGAAATACAGTGTTATACCTTCAACACGCCGTATTTGCTTTTGAAAACAAGCTGGAGCCCTTTATCATGGATCTTGAAACAGGTAGTTTACTACATTTTGAAAAACTGATACAACTTCAAGATGCATGCACAGCAAGCGAGCCCACTCAAAACTTTGAGTTCCACCAGCTAGCTGGCTTCACACCCAGTCTCCTGCAGTCATTCAAAGCATGCTTTGGAGAATTTCGTGAGCACACTCATCTTTTTTAAGTTCATCACCCATCCAAACGAGTGCTCACTGAACACAGCCAACCGGAGTTACATTCCTGATGCCTCCCTCAGAGATTCTGAAGCAGAAGTGGCCGACCTAAACTGTGGGCAGGAGGCTTCTCTCCCCCCCCCCCCCTGCCTTGATCCAGGCAGGATTGGCGGAAATGGTGCCCACAGGAGATGGTCATCACAGGCTCCTTGAAATACTCCAAGCAGATGGAACAGGCCAGTTCTTCACAGAGCTTCTTCATGGGGTCTCCAGCGGCCATGACTGCCGATGCTGCTCAACTGCAAAGACCAGACAAAGCTTATATCCTCTTTACTTTTGTTTCTCATACTTTCTCTTCCTGAGAGCGGCTGATGGCTCCGTCTCTGCCCAACGTCTGGCACTGCAACTCTAAGCTCTCCCAATGCCTTGGGCTCAGGAACCCGGACACGAGAACCTTTCCCTTGCTCTGTCTTCCTGGGCATCATGCAAGCTGTTCTCTAAGCATACAACTCCCTTGCTTGAAAATGCTTCTTTGCCTACCGATGTATTTCCAGGCAAAATTCATTCAAAAGGCTGGTCGCAACCTCTAAGTCCCACTGCAGCTTAGCTTAGGTCCAACTTCTCTCAGGATTTGTTGATATGTAAGCCACGGCTCTTCTCCTTTGAGTCACCGGCGAAAGAGTCTTGAGGACCCTCCCTGTGGCTCAGAGGCCTCTACTGCTTATCCGCCTCACCCCCGGTGTTGTCTCCAGTCCTCCATGACTCAGCAGTAACTCAGACGCCCTGTTTCACTGCAATTTTAAATCTTAAATTAGATCAGTGCTCCTTTTTATTGATGTTGCTATTGAACATTAACTGTAAGTCTTGACCCACTGGCACTTCCTAAAATAATCTATTTTAAGCCCATTGCTGCTAATTAGGGTTGGATAGGTTTGCTTGTATGTGGCGTAATTTGGAAATCAGACATTTTTGCCTTCCAAAGGGACTTCAGGCAGATGTTTACACAAGGCTGGAGTCCCCAATAGTTCGACTCACATTGTGCTATTGATTACTAGGATGCGGAAGTGAGTCGGAACTATGATTGTGTTTTTCATGCAAAGCCTAAGCCGCTTGCCTCCCAGCCAATCAGGGGTTATGTTTTGGGGAGGGGAGGAGTTTGCAGAGTCTGGCAGCCATCTATCTATCTATCATAGCTGTCATTGTGAGTACCTTAAAAACAAAAAAAACCACTGAACGAAAAAACACCAAATCTGGCCACAAAACAGCTAACGGGCCAAGGTGTGACCAACAACCAGAAAATTTACACAAAAACAAAAACCCTTCCAAATCGAAAAACAGCTGGAAGACGACACCGGGCACGCACGCCGCTTGGCCTCTTCAGAGAGTTTGCCACCTCCTCCTTTGCCTCCCCCTCCCCTCTGGAATGGCTGACTACAGCTGAAGGACGACACAGGGCATGCGCTCCGCTTGGCCGTTACAGAGGGTTCAATAGAATGGCACCTTTCTGATCATGACACATTCTATTTGGAATAAACGAACAAAAATTAGAGGGGGAAACAGATAAACACCTATTCCTACTAACAATAGCTGCAAGAATGTGTTATGCCAAGCTATGGAGGAAAAAGGAAACACCTAAAATAGAAGAATGGATAGATAAAAGTCTCAGAAATAATAAACATTTTACCCAAAATGTTGTATTTTTTCCAAAATCTGTCGATAATTATAAATTAAGCTAAAGACAACGGGGACAGAAGTAATGGGATATATAACCCAATTACAGAGTGCAGAAATACATTTCTCTTCTGTGATGTTCATGTTATAACTATTGATGGTATGTATTACATTTACTTCTATTTATAGCCTACTCTGCAAAATTTGGCTGTTTCTGCTTTGGGCAATATATAATATTTGTGCTTTTAATATTTGTAACTTGTAGCACCACCGTGTTTGTGGATATCGCATTCAAGGTTTACCACTGTGAACAAGCCTTCGTTTCTGGCGAAACGGTCTTGGCCAATCACGATGTACCGTCAATTTTACTATTTCTGCACTCTGTAATTGGGTTATATATCCCATTACTTCTGTCCCCGTTGTCTTTAGCTTGCTTACAGGCACGGCAGCCTCACATTTGTTTGTTTTGGTGATTATTATAAATTACCAAATCTTCGAAACATGGAAGAAAAACTTATCAAAGTTCATCTGGACGGGGAAGAAACCAAGAATAAAGCTGACAAACTTGTTCGATGATAAGAAAAGAGGATTTGGATTGCCAGATGTAAAAACCTATTATGAAGCAGGAAACCTAGAATAACAAACCTAGAAGGATTTGACTTAAGAGCTGGATGGCACTCACACTTATGGTATGAATTTATTTATTAAAAAAATAGAAAAAATTTAGAAACCACTTTATCAGATCAGCACTCATAAATCTGGGAAAAGTACAAAGAAAGATTTTATACTAAAACTCCAAAGCGGATATTGTCACAATCGCGGACTTAGAACTGCCCCTTTAACACACACACGGAGACGTTGCAAAGGCTAACTACTTTATTGAGTATATAAAACAGTTCAAAAGGTAAATAGTCCAATAATATGCAAGTGTTCAAAGTATGAAGCAAATAGTCCAAAGTATCGTAGCAAAAGCTTGAAGCGTGGCAAAGCTCCGCAAAACCAATGCGGATCAGGAAACAGGACAAGGCTTCGCAATCCAATGCGAATCAAGGACCAGGACAAGGTGCCGCAAACCACTGCGGCTCAGGAAACAAGGCAAAGGCAAGGCAAGGCTTGATGACCACTATGGACTTGTGGTCCCACTCCGCTTCGCCCTATTCAGTATAGACGTGGCCGGAGAACTGAGGATCAGTTCCCACGGGCCGTACTTAATCCTCGGCCGGGACCCCCGACGATCTAGGGCCCGGCGCCTCAGTCTCTACTTTCCGTAAGGTGACTGTCTAGGGACAGATGGCAGCTCCTCCTGCCCTCGTCTTTGTGCCTGCGCCTGTGTTGAGTACGGCCCCGCTCTTCCAGCCTAGTATCGCTATCTTCCTGAGAAGCAGCCTCCCCGGTTTCCCATCCGCTAGCCTCCATCTGCTGCTCGGCCAGCTCCTGGGAACCTCGGCCATTAGGGAATTCATAACTATCTCCGCTATCTGCTTCGCTGCCTCCCATCTCCACCTGGTCCGCTCCTTCCCGGGAGAATGCTCCCATTCGAAATCCCAGGCTAAACTCTCTGCAGGTGGACTGAGCAAAGGCACGGCTGACCAATCTTGCTCTGGGCCTTGCAACTCATCCTCCGAGTCCCTTTCAGCCTGTGCGGGTCCCAATGCCAACGGGACCCCCGGTGCGTCACCCCTCCCCCGCGGCCCGGGCGGACCCATGGGTGCTACAGATATCTCCACAAGAAGCTGACCAAAGAACAGAGACAACAAAAGACAACTGGTTAACATATAAAGATATTTTGAAAAAACAAGATAAGGAGTACATACTGAAATCACAGGAGGAGGTAAATATATTAGATAAAGGAATGAATATCTTGGTTCCAATGCAGACAAATTAGAGAACTTTATATAAAGGATTAAAAAATCAGCTTCGTGGGTAAAGAAAATTTTTGGGACACGATACTGAACTCAGAAAATAAAACAACAAAAATCTAGAAGAAATTACTAGAATGGTCCACGAAAACAGAGTTAATCAAAGACTGCATGGTCAAGTGGGCTGCAAACATTGGACATTCAATCAATTTAGAAGACTGGGAGAAAATGTGGAACAAGAAAATGAAATATACATATGCATTGGATCTCAAAGAAAACTGGCTAAAAATTAAGTACAGATGGTACATCACACCTCAGAAATTGGCAAAATGCTATCCAAAAACAAATGACAAATGCTGGAAGTGTGAAGAGCAAACCGGTTCTTTTTACCATATGTGGTGGGCATGTAAAACTGCCAAATCATACTGGAAGAATATTCACGAAAAAATAGAAAAGATAGTAGATATGAAGTTGGAATTAAAACCAAAATACTTCCTATTAGTCAGTCAGTCAGTCGCCTGTATTTCGGCCAACAAACGATCGGCTAAGTCAAGTGAAAGTAGAACAATGGAATACAAGGAAAGTTCTGTTGAGAATGTAAATAATGGCTGGGTGAAGAATTAAGAGATACTACTGCAGCACCCATCTGAGAGACAGTTTTATTCACGTAATAATGAACTGCTGCCGAGTTTTTTGGAGACGAATTATTTTTGCAAACTTGTCGATATCCTGGAGTTCTTACGGAAGTAGAACAAATTTGTTGGGATTGATTATTGTAATTTGAAAGAATGTCATAGTCCAAGAATTATAGATAGGGGGATAAATATTTTGATATATGCAGATGACATAGTATTGTTATCCACTACCCCGGTGGGGTTAAGGAGGTCCCTGCAAAAATTCAGCCAATACTGTTCTGAAAATGCCCTCACTATATATAAATAAAGAAAAATCCAAAATAATGGTATTTGGCAAAGAAAGCTAAGGTCTCCAATTGGCACCTTGATGGGCATAAAGTGGAGCAAGGGAGAACATTTAAATACTTAGGGCCTACATTTTGCGGCATCTGGGCCATGGACCCAACATCTAAAATTAAGTATTGCAAAAGCTGACAATGCTGCACAGGCAAATTCATAAATTATGTCATCACAATTACCTGGTTTCTATTCAATCCTTTTTGAAGGCACTTAGGGCAAAAGTGTTCCCTATTGCCTTGTACGGAGCTGAAATATGGGGTGACCAAGATCTTTCAATGGTAGAGAGATTCCAACTTCGTCACCTGAAAAATGGTTTAGGAGTGGATAAATCATTCTGAGATGGGAGTACCTCCAATTTCCACTGTAATCCTGAAAAGGCAGATCAATTGGTGGTACAAAATAAGACAAATGCAACCTCATAGATTACCAGCTATATGCCTACTAGAACAAGAAAACCACAAAGAGTGGTCCATCATGGCTGAGCAGACTTGGCCACATGGTCAGCAGGCTAGGTTTTGCACCCCACGAGCTAACAAATTTAGGGGCAAAGGTGTGCCTTGGTCTTTTCAGCCTTGAAAGACGGCGTTTAACAGGTGACTTGATCGAAGTGTATAAAATCATGCATGGGACAGAAAAGGTGAATAAAGAAAAATTATTTTCTTTGTCACAAAACACTAGGACTAGAGGGCACTCCCTAAAGCTCCAAGGTAGGAAAATTAGGACTAATAAAGGGAAATATTTCTTCACCCAGAGGGTCATTGGGTTATGGAATTTACTTCCAGAGGAGGTTGTGACAGCTGTCAGACTGGACAGCTTCAAGGCAGGATTAGACAGATTAATGGATACCAAGTGTATCGGTAGTTACTGAAATGGGACATTCAAGTGCCACCTCGGAGTTGGTTGAGGTAGGCAGGATTTCCCTGGGTACTGGTTGTGGGGGGTCGGGAGCAGGTCAGGGTTTTGCCCTCCCTTCTGCTCGAGATCCCCGTGTACAACTGGTGGGCCACTGTGTGATACAGAATGCTGGACTAGATGGGCTGAGGTCCGATTCAGCATGGCTCTTCTTATGTTCTTATGTGTGCTCAATTGTATATCAAAGAGCTCTCGACATTGCTGCACAAAACGATCTAATGAGCATAAGGCAAGCTAGAGCCACCCCACACCTGGCTAAATTTTAATATAGCGTGGGCATGGAAACTTATCTTTCCTTCATGCTACCACTATACATCAGAAAACTTTTTACCAGGGCTAGATTCGAGCAGCTCGACATTATGTCCAAGCTGGGGCGACATCAGAAAATTCCCTATATGAGGAGAATCTGTGGGTGTCGTGAGGTAGGCTTATTATCCCCTTCTGTTAACATTGGCACGGAACTTGTTACGGTTGTGAGTAAACGGTGCTTCCCCGTTTAGGAGAAACACCACACATTAGCGCTATTATATATATATATATTGACCATATATGTATATTTCTTGATTAAATATTCTTGTGGGATATAGCTACCTCGGCTTTTATCCAACCTATATATATATGTGATGCTGCTTTTCTAATAATATGTGATGCTGCTGTTTGAACACTTGCCATATTTACTTATGTGTTGCTTTCATGATATATGCAATATTGCTTATGGTAATTACTCTGTAGATAATTGTTCTGTGTAATGTAACTTGGCTCATTAGCCACTATTGGCATCCACGTGGAAGCCTACACCTATTTTACTGTTTTTTGCATTTGCACATGAATAATATGTATTTTTGATGTGATACAATATACCACAATTGGTTATCCTACCTTTGCCAGTTTGATGTGATACTGTCCATTGCATTCCTTCAGGACTAGAACCTTGTGTTTTCAGACCTGTCGTGAGGTAGAGGCAGAAGTGGAGGACCCAGAACACGTCTTCCTAAAATGCCCCTATTACAACAGGATCCCCCTGCCTGGCCTGTAAAAATTATCTGGAGCCTCTTTTTATTTTAGGAGAACTATACAATAATAAAATAATATAATAAATATAATATAATGTTATATGATATATTATAAATTTCACCGAGAGAATATAAGGAGAAATTGCATATTTCGTTCTCCTACAGGGTTCAGAATATAAAAATTAAATTTTAAAACTGACCCTCCATTTTTTTTGGCGCAAAAAGCGCGGGCCATCCGCGAGAAGATGAAAGCAGAGAGCTCTGACATCACTGCCATCAATGTAATTTAATATGATTATGTTTACTAGTTCTACTTAACCTTGTCCTCTCTCAACTTTCATTCTAAGTAATTGAATAATTTTAAATCTTTTAAACAAGAGGTAGATAGATAGGAGTGGGTTTAGCACGATGGTATGTAGGTATGTTTTGTATTCACATTGGTATTTACTGTATGTATGTGCATGTGCTGTATGATTTGATATGGTCAAAATTGACTAATCAATAAAGAATTATGTTATGTTATAACCTTATATGGATTCATTCTTTTTTTGAGGTATAGTTTGTATAGGATTTCCAGTACTACCATGTAATACAGTTCCCACCACAACTGAATTCTGAATGACGCCAGGTGTCATCTGGACAAGTGACAAAGATGGAGCCAAACCTTTAGCAGCTATTAATTGTTTTGAGCTAGGATGGATTGGCTGTAAGGCTCTGGTAGCTCCAGTACTGTGTAAAGGCAGGGTTTTTTTTGCAGTCATAGTATTAGATGGACTATTTACTGTTTGGTTATTTCCAGGATAAACACAAAGATTCTGAGTGGGTGCATGGTCTTGAGAAAAGCTATGTGTTGCAGAAAATTGCTGTTCCAAAGGTAGTCCCTGGAATTCCAAGTTCTTGGCCTGCAACCTGGAGTCAGATGAGCTCATGTTCCAGTACATCGTGTTGTTAGTTCTTATATTTTCAGAAATAATCAGTTACTTTAGATTTTCTCCAAATTCATTCATCTTTCAGGGTAGTCGGTATCACATGGCAGTTTTCAAACAAGGGAGAAATCCCGCGTGTGTTTAGAGGGAGACGTATTTCCTGCTCTCGCCATTTCCAATCCGCTTCCACTTTTCCCCACTTCCTTTTTCTCCTCCTTCGCCCTCCCCAGTAGGAGCCAGAATCCGGTCCCAAACCGCGTCAGTACGGGCCAAATGGGTCCAAAAACCTTTTTCCTTGGAGCAACCTGAAAATGAAAGAAGCCTCTGACTTTGCAAAACAGTAGCCTGCTTTGCGTCCTGTACTGAGCTGCGTTTGGCTTCTAGGGCGGCCCTCATTCTCTCTCCCAAGGGCTCCTAAAGCACTTCCCTCGCTTTTCGGGGCTTCTCTTCCCTGCCTGCCTTCCCTGGAGCCCCCCCCCCCCCGAGAAAGAGGGGGAGAAAGGGGAGGGAAAGTCTCCTCCTGGGAGACAAACAAGTCCCGCAAAAAGCACAATGGAATACTGTCAGGGCCCAGTTTCGCAGCCTACGAATGGAGGCTGGGAATCTGGGTCCTGACACAATAACACCGATAAGCACCTGTTTGCTTGACCCTGAGAAGAAACCCTCCAGGAATATTGGCGGGAGGAAAAGCGCAGGGTTTGTGTTGGGAGGGAACTGCCTGTTTGAACATGTGGGAGGTAGCTATAAAGGAATGTGCATGTGCTGTGCCAGCCACTTTCGGCTTTAACCTTGTTTTTGATATCTTCAGTAAAGCTTTTAAGTGATATCCGAGATGCCTCTCGTGAGTCATTTTGAACGGCTGTTGTGGTTCATGACAAATACAACATTTAAGTAATTAATAACATCACATTTGGGTTATGATTGAGGTTGCGTTTTAAGCCATTCAACTAGAACTCCTTTTAAATTCTCCCTTGTTTGAAGACTCTGCCCTGCTGTTCTCAGGCGCAAATGGGCTGTTCGTGAGCAGTCTTCAAGCTCAGCAACTTTTGGAAGGAGTTTTCAATCTAAGTTTTTCAAAGCCATCAATTCGTCTTTTTGTCTTCTCACCTCGGCTGCTGCCTCTTTGAAATTTGTTGGCATTCTTCTTCTACCTCAGTGTTTCCCAACCAGTGTGCCGTGGCACACTAGTGTGCCGTAAGCGATCATCAGGTGTGCCGTGGGAAATTGGAACCTCCAATACCCTTTCTTCCCCCTCCTGCCCACAGTGCTCTCTGGGTGTAGGTGAACTACAACTTCCAAACTCAAGGTCAATTCCCAAGCAAACCCTTTCAGTACTTTCTATTGGTAATGGGAGTTCAATGTGCCAGGTTTGGTTCAATTCAATTGTTGCAAGAGTTCATGATGCTCTTTGATTGTGTGTTAACTAGAAATCCCAGAAACTGTAACCCCCAAATGTCAAGGTCTATTTTTCCCAAACTCCGTCTGTGTTCATATTTGGGCATATTGAGTATTCATGCCAAGTTTGGTCCTGATCCAACATTGTTTCAGTTCCCAGTGCTCTCTGGATATAGGTGAACTACAACTCCAAAACCCAAGGTCAGTGCCCACCAAACTCTTATAGTATTTTCTTATACTATAGTATAACTCTTATAACTCTTATAGTATTGGTTATGGGAGTTCTGTGTGGAAAGTTTGTGTCTTTCTGCCATTCCTGCCAGGATATCTATGTTGAGTTCATTGAAACAGGCCCAGGTTTCACACTGAGTGTATAAATACATTAAAAAACATATTAACTATATGTATGACTGTGTTAGAGTGTCATTTTGGTTGGTGGTGTGCCCCAGGATTTTGTAAATGTAAAAAATGTGCCGCGGCTCAAAAAAGGTTGAAAAACACTGTTCTACCTTATATTCTATTAGCCCGAGATGCTTATTAATTTGTGAAATTTGTTCTCTTGACTACTCATTTCCCTGTCTTAAATTCTCCACGCTTAATTTAAGATGTTCCAATGCGGTTAGAATCCGGTTCAATTTTTCCCTCCTTCTCTTCACTCTTCCCCTTTCTCTGAGCCATACTTACAATTACTATTATTATTATTATTATTTAAAACTTTTGTACCCGGCAAACAGTAAGAATTCAATGCTAACGTTTAAAATCTAAAAACATAAAATTACAATAAAATTATCAAAATACACATACAATAAATACATAAAAAGCAATTTGCCAAAGTAGAATCGAGTCCAACTCAGTCCGTGTATTCAGTCTATTTCTAGTGGTTAGCGAATATAGTCGATTAGCGATCTCTGCCCTCATTCTGAGAAGGCCTCATTGCACAGCCACGTTTTCGCCAGCTTCCTAAAAGTCAGGAGGGAGGTGTAGATCTAATTTCATCTGGAATTCCACAGCCGGGGGGACCACCACAGAAAAGGCCCTGTCCCTCGTCCCCACCAGACACGCCAGAAGGTTGTGGGACCGAGAGCAGGGCCTCTCTAGACGATCTTAACACTCTTGATGGTTCATAGGGGAGAACCCTCCTCTCAACTGCACTGGGGAGAAACCCTATACATGCCTGGAGTGTCATGCCTGGAGTGTGGACACAGCTTCGCTGAGAGAGGAACTCTGCAAAGTCATGAAAGAATTCACACTGGGGAGAAACCCTATAAATGCCTGGAAACCCCTATAAATGCCTGGAGTGTGGACTAAAATGCCTGGAGTGTGGACAGAGCAGCCCTAGCCTGGGAGAAACCCATATAAATGCCTAGAGAGTGTGGACAGAAAGAATTCACACTGGGGAGAAACCCTCTAAATGCCTGAGCCTAGAGTGTGGAACTCTTCGAGAGGAACTCTTCGAAGTCATCAAAGAACACATATTTTTATTTGTTCAGGCTTCTATGCCGCCGACTCCCGGGGGCTCGCGGCGGCTCACAGGAGCCAAAAGGCAACAATAAAAACAGTGATAAAAACAGCAAAAGCAAATTAAAACAACAAAACAGGTAAAACAGCTAAGCTGTACAGCAGTAGCATACATAAAATGCACGGGCCTATTCTCCAAAAGCTTGCTTGAATAAGTGGGTTTTGCAAGCCCGTCTAAACGGGAGCAAGTCCCTCAGGGCCCTGGTTTCGGCCGGGAGGGCGTTCCATAGCGTAGGAGCTATAACTGAGAACGCCCTCCGGCGGGTAGATGTTAAGCGTGCCAACCTTGTTGATGGTATCTCCAGGAGGTTGGCGTCCTCAGACCTTAGTGATCTCGATGGGCAGTATGGAGTGAGACGGTCCCTCAGATACGCTGGCCCCAGGCCGTGTAAGGCCTTAAAGGTAAGAACCAACACTTTGAAGGCGAGCCGGTGCTCAATAGGTAGCCAGTGCAGATCCTGCAAAACAGGTGTTATACGGCAACCTGCTGGGGTGCCAGACAGGAGCCGGGCGGCAGTGTTCTGCACCAGCTTGAGCCTCCGGATAGCCGACAGAGGAAGGCCAACATAGAGCGCGTTACAGTAATCTAGCCTCGAGATGACCGTAGCTTGGATCACCGTGGCCAGGTCGCTCCAGGAGAGATAGGGGGCCAGCCTCCTTGCCTGGCGGAGATGGAAAAAAACAGCCTTGCTGACCGCAGAGACCTGGGCCTCCATGGTCAGCTGGGAGTTGAGATGGACCCCCAGGCTCTTCACAGACGACGATGGGCATAACGCCGCACCGTCCAGGGTCGGAAGCTGAGCACCTACCCCGCCCGGGCGACCCAGCCACAAGATCTCCGTCTTCGCCGGATTCACCCTCAACCTACTGGCTCGCAGCCATCCAGTAACGGCCTCGAGGCAATGTTGGAAATTATCGGGGACGGATCCCGGCCTGCCCTCCATCCTCAGAATGAGCTGGGTGTCATCAGCGTACTGGTGGCACTCCAGCCCATAACTCCGCACCAGCTGTGCAAGCGGCTGCATGTAGATGTTAAATAACAGAGGGGAGAGAATGGCCCCGAGGGACCCCACAAACTAATGGGGAGCCCTCGGAGACCACCTCGCCCCTCCTCACACGCTGAGACCGCTGGTGGAGGAAGGAGGTCAGCCATTTAAGGGCAGTCCCCCTCACTCCAGTCATGGCCAGGCGGTGGATCAATAGATTGTGGTCGACCGTGTCAAACGCTGCCGTGAGGTCCAATAACACGAGCAGTGCAGACCCACCTTGGTCGAGCTGGCAGCGGAGTTGGTCTGTGATGGAGACCAGAACCGTCTCCGTCCCGTGCCCCAAACGGAAGCCGGACTGGAAGGGGTCTAACCATGTTGCATCATCTAAGGACTGCAGCTGCTCCATTACTGCCCTCTCAACCACCTTGCCCAGGTACGATAGATTCGACACTGGGCGGTAGTTGGAGGGAACGTAAGGGTCCAATGACGGTTTCTTCAGCAATGGAGCTACCACCGCCTCTTTCAAGCACTCTGGAAAGACTCCTTGCTCAAGGGAGCTGTTTATGATATTCAACAGAGGCCCACGTAGCCCCTCCAGGCAAGATCTAACAAGCCAGGGGGGCACGGGTCGAGGGAGCAGGTGGTAGGACGAGCTGCGGCCACTATCTTATCAACAGCATCTGCGTCCAGTGGCCGAAACCGGTCGAGGGTGGGCCCGGCGGAGGGCCACGGAGTCTCAAGCTCTCTTACTGTATCAACTGTGGCTGGAAGGTCCCGGCGGAGGCTCAGTATCTTGTCTGTAAAAAAGCTCTGAAAAGCTCCGGCAGTAAGGGCCTGATCACTATTTTTTGGGACAGTAGGGACCGTCGTCAGGGACTGAATTACCTTAAACAATTGAGCCGGGCGTGAGCTAGCAGACGCTATCAAGGCGGAGAAATACTGGGGAGAAACCCTATAAATGCCTAGAGTGTGGACAGAGCTTCGCTGAGAGAGGAACTCTTCGAAGTCATCAAAGAACACATACTGGGGAGAAACCCTATAAATGCCTAGAGTGTGGACAGAGCTTCAGAGAGGAACTCTTGAGTCATCAAAGAACTCATACTGGGGAGAAACCTTATACATGCCTGGAGTGTGGACAGAGCTCAGAGAGGAACTCTGAAGTCATGGAAGAATTCACACTGGGGAGAAACCCTATAAATGCCTGGCCTAGAGTGTGGACAGAGCTTCGCTGAGAGGAACTCTTGAAGTCATCAAAGAACACATACTGGGGAGAAACCCTATAAATGCCTAGAGTGTGGACAGAGCTTCACTGAGAGAGGAACTCTTGAAGTCATCAAAGAACACATACTGGGGAGAAACCCTATAAATGCCTAGAGTGTGGACAGAGCTTCGCTGAGAGAGGAACTCTTCGAAGTCATCAAAGAACTCATACTGGGGAGAAACCTTATACATGCCTGGAGTGTGGACAGAGCTTCGCTGAGAGAGGAACTCTGCGAAGTCATGGAAGAATTCACACTGGGGAGAAACCCTATAAATGCCTGGCCTAGAGTGTGGACAGAGCTTCGCTGAGAGAGGAACTCTTCGAAGTCATCAAAGAACACATACTGGGGAGAAACCCTATAAATGCCTAGAGTGTGGACAGAGCTTCGCTGAGAGAGGAACTCTTCGAAGTCATCAAAGAACACATACTGGGGAGAAACCCTATAAATGCCTAGAGTGTGGACAGAGCTTCGCTGAGAGAGGAACTCTTCGAAGTCATCAAAGAACACATACTGGGGAGAAACCCTATAAATGCCTAGAGTGTGGACAGAGCTTCGCTGAGAGAGGAACTCTTCGAAGTCATCAAAGAACTCATACTGGGGAGAAACCTTATACATGCCTGGAGTGTGGACAGAGCTTCGCTGAGAGAGGAACTCTGCGAAGTCATGGAAGAATTCACACTGGGGAGAAACCCTATAAATGCCTGGCCTAGAGTGTGGACAGAGCTTCGCTGAGAGAGGAACTCTTCGAAGTCATCAAAGAACACATACTGGGAGAAACCCTATAAATGCCTAGAGTGTGGACAGGCTTCGCTGAGAGAGAACTCTTGAAGTCATCAAAGAACACATACTGGGAGAAACCCTATAAATGCCTAGAGTGTGGACAGAGCTTTGCTGAGAGAGGAACTCTTGAAGTCATCAAAGAACACATACTGGGAGAAACCCTATAAATGCCTAGAGTGTGGACAGAGCTTCGCTGAGAGGGAACTCTTCAAGTCATCAAAGAACTCATACTGGGGAGAAACCTTATACATGCCTGGAGTGTGGACAGAGCTTCGCTGAGAGAGGAACTCTGCGAAGTCATGAAAGAATTCACACTGGCGAGAAACCCTATAAATGCCTGGCCTAGAGTGTGGACAGAGCTTCGCTGAGAGAGGAACTCTTCGAAGTCATCAAAGAACACAAACTGGGGAGAAACCCTATAAATGCCTAGAGTGTGGACAGAGCTTCGCTGAGAGAGGAACTCTTCAAGTCATCAAAGAACACACACTGGGGAGAAACCCTATAAATGCCTAGAGTGTGGACAGAGCTTCGCTGAGAGAGGAACTCTGCGAAGTCATCAAAGAACACATACTGGGGAGAAACCCTATAAATGCCTAGAGTGTGGACAGAGCTTCGCTGAGAGAGGAACTCTGCGAAGTCATCAAAGAACTCACACTGGGGAGAAACCCTATACATGCCTGGAATGTGGAAAGAGCTTCACTCAGAATGCACATCTGCGTTCACATCGAGAAATCACACTGGGGGGAAACCCTATAAATGCCTCCAGTGTGGACAGTGGTTTTCTCATAGTGGAAATCTAAGTTTACATTGAAGGATTCACACTGGAGATAAACCCTATAAATGCCTGGAGTGTGGACAGAACTTTACTCACAGTACAGCTCTAACAACACATCAAAGGACCCACACTGGAGAGAAACCCTATAAATGCCTGGAGTGTGGACAGAGCTTCATTCAGAGTGCAGGTCTACGATCACATCAAAGGGCTCACGCTGGGGAGAATCCCTATAAATGCCTGGAGTGTGGACAGAGCTTCACTCACAGTACAGCTCTAACAACACATCAAAGGACCCACATTAGGGAGAAACCTTATAAATGCCTGGAGTGTGGACAGCGGTTTGGTCATAGTGGAAATCTAAGTTTACATTGAAGGATTCACACTGGAGATAAACCCTATAAATGCCTGGAGTTGTAGTGGCTGCATGCTGGGCTTTGTAGTAATATTTCTTTGAAAGCAGAGAAAAGACAGAAACCTTTTTCTTAAATTTAAAATAAGTTTCTTTATTTAATAATTAATTAATTAATGAGGTCATAGCAATACAGACGATGGTATTCTGTATGAAGCCGGCTATGAACCTGGCTTCTGCTCAGAAGACAGCTCCTTAAATACACTTTAGGAAGAAAAACCACACCTCCAGACCTGCCTCTAGAAACTCCCATTTCTCCTCCCTTAGTTACTCCCTCTTTCTGTCACCTCCCCCTTCATACATCACACCCTTCACCTTTCCCCTAGATCCACCATTTTGAATTCAGTAAACTCTCGACCTCTCCATCTATCTTATATAAGTTGTATCTGTCAATCACAGCCATCTCCAAGCAACTAACCACAAAATGTCACAATGACCTCTTGGCAGAGAACATGTTCTTCAACAGTGCCTCTTTGGCACGAGAACATCTTTTTCTCTCAGACCTGCTGGCATTCTCAAAACTCTCCTGAGAGCCTGTGGTCAGTTTTGGTCCTCTTCCCAGAACTTGAGCCATTAGATCACAAATAAAATCTTGGCAATGTCCACTGTATAATTAAGCAATGGACATTCTAACAAAACATAATTTTTATGTCCTATTATTCTGCCATTAGTTTTTAATATAATATAATATATTTATTCGAAACACATAGAATAGATTATTCTATATTCTTTCACCTGCCACCTCAGAGTGTGGACAGAACTTCCCTCATAGTACAGCTCTAACAACACATCAAAGGACCCACACTGGGGAGAAACCCTATAAATGCCTGAAGTGTGGACAGAGCTTCATTCAGAGTTCGGGTCTACGATCACATCAAAGGACCCACACTGGGGGGAAACCCTATAAATGCCTGGAGTGTGGACAGAGCTTCATTCAGAGTTCGGGTCTACGATCACATCAAAGGACCCACACTGGGGAGAAACCCTATAAATGCCTGGAGTGTGGACAGAGCTTCATTCAGAGTTCGGGTCTACGATCACATCAAAGGACCCACACTGGGGAAACCCTATAAATGCCTGGAGTGTGGACAGAGCTTCATTCAGAGTTCGGGTCTACGATCACATCAAAGGACCCACACTGGGGAGAAACCCTATAAATGCCTGGAGTGTGGACAGAGCTTCATTCAGAGTTCGGGTCTACGATCACATCAAAGGACCCACACTGGGGGGAATCCTATAAATGCCTGGAGTGTGGACAGAGCTTCATTCAGAGTTGGTCTACGATCACATCAAAGGACCCACACTGGGAGAAACCCTATAAATGCCTGGAGTGTGGACAGAGCTTCATTCAGAGTTCGGGTCTACGATCACATCAAAGGACCCACACTGGGGAAACCCTATAAATGCCTGGAGTGTGGACAGAGCTTCATTCAGAGTTCGGTCTACGATCACATCAAAGGACCCACACTGGGGAGAAACCCTATAAATGCCTGGAGTGTGGACAGAGCTTCATTCAGAGTTCGGGTCTACGATCACATCAAAGGACCCACACTGGGGGGAAACCCTATAAATGCCTGGAGTGTGGACAGAGCTTCATTCAGAGTTCGGGTCTACGATCACATCAAAGGACCCACACTGGGGGGAAACCCTATAAATGCCTGGAGTGTGGACAGAGCTTCATTCAGAGTTCGGTCTACGATCACATCAAAGGACCCACACTGGGGAAACCCTATAAATGCCTGGAGTGTGGACAGAGCTTCATTCAGAGTTCGGGTCTACAATCACATCAAAGGACCCACACTGGGTGAAACCCTATAAATGCCTGGAGTGTGGACAGAGCTTCATTCAGAGTTCGGGTCTACGATCACATCAAAGGACCCACACTGGGGGGAAACCCTATAAATGCCTGGAGTGTGGACAGAGCTTCATTCAGAGTTCGGGTCTACAATCACATCAAAGGACCCACACTGGGAAACCCTATAAATGCCTGGAGTGTGGACAGAGCTTCATTCAGAGTTCGGGTCTACGATCACATCAAAGGACCCACACTGGGGGGAAACCCTATAAATGCCTGGAGTGTGGACAGAGTCCCAAAGGGGACTCGGGGCAGCTTACATGAGGCCAAGCCTGGTAGTGCAATTACAATAACATAACACAAAAGCATAAAACAAACATTGAAATGGGAGAATTAAAGCATAAAAAAACAATAAAAATGCACAATATAGAGAAAAATCAGACACAATCACAGTGAGCGGGCCACACGTACAGGTAATGATAAAATTCAGAATGAGATAGAAATAAAACAAACATATTTATAAGGGAGAAACAAAGCCAAACAAGTCAAGCCAAACCCTGCTTGAAGCCAAGGGAATCACATGTCTTAACTGGGAAATGTTGAATGTATATCTTAAAACACCAGAATGTCCAGAACCCACTATTTCCCTGTTGAAACACATTTAATTAGTTTTTTTTCCCAACTCTTTGGATGATTTCTCTCCTGTGTGTAGCGTAGTCTCTGATAGTTCAAAAAGTATGAACCCCGACAAAAGAATTTCCTACATGCCTGGCATTTTTTTAACTTGTGTGAATTAGGTGGTGCTTTGTGCAAGGGATGAAATGTGAGTAAAACATGTATGGCTTCTCTCCTGTGTGGAGTCTTTTGTGTTTCACCTGTCAGTGTGTGATTTTCAAATGTTTCTGCAATTCAACCATTGTATAATATGCTGTGTTGCGTAACCAGGCATGTATACAGTTAAAACAGCACAAGTGATGTCCAGCACTGTTTTGACCTTCAGCTGTGTAAACATACTGATAAGGGAGACGCTGAGCTGCTTGAGTCAGTCGCCATGCTGATTCTGCTGTGAGGTGCAGGCTGCTGAATTGCTCTGTGTGAGAATGCTTTACTTTGCTCACTTAATCAATAAAAGAACTTTCTAAGTTCAGAACTGGCTTCGCTTCATCACTGGCGCGCAGACATCACCAAGGTTGAACTGTAAGCAAAACTTTTCCCACACTCCCGGCAATGGTATGGCTTCTCTCCTGTGTTGAGTCTTTTGTGGCTAGGGTTCCCATGTCTCTTATTCTAAGTGACGACCCCTGTTTTGGCCCTAAAATTTGTGTCCCTTATTTTCAGGCCCTGTCCCTTATTTTTGACTCGCAGGACAGGACTGGGCGGGGTTGACCAGAGGAAGGTGCGTGCTGCGGTTTCCGCGGCAATGCCTGCCCGGGGATTCCAACTCGCAGGGCAGCCTGCGTCCCCGTTGGAAGGAAGAGGCGATACAGGACTTTTTCAAAGTACAGTAGACTAATTAACCATTACCCAAGGGGAATGTTGGATCATGTTGGATAAAGATAGTTTCTGGTTGCTTGAGAGTTACTCTTAAAATAGGCCTAGCTGTGCATCCCAATACTATACAATGCTGTGTATCCCATACTATACTATACCATTAACTATTGACATAATAATCATGAAGAGCTTTCTCCAAGTTTGGCAACCCCTCATAAACTTCATAAAAAAAAGAAAATAGATCTGAAAGGACTAGAATCTTAGAATTTCACCCGATGGGACAAAGAATGTAAAACATCAGACTGGGTCTTATTTTTGTATCTATGAGATGTGAAGTCAACGTCTTCGTGTTTTTCCTCTTCTGTCAAATCTGTTTTTTATATCCCCAATGTTCCCCCTTACCCCGCACCCCCCTCCCACCCCATGCATGTTTTATCTGTTATTGATGTTATTTCATGAATAAAGCTTTTTTAATCTAAAAAAAAAATCATGAAGATGTACTGTCTTATAAAATTTATTTTATTTTAATGTTTATACAGTGCACTTTTAAAGTCAGCAAAGCCAAGTACTAAATACAGATGGAGAAAATTAGGTAGTTCTAATAATGTTTTTTCTGCATGACAAAGCATGCAGAAACATACCATGTCCTGTTAAGAGGGTGTAAGTCAGTTTCTTTTGTGAGTTTCAATCATTATCTTATTCTGTTAATAAAACTATTTCTACCTAATGTTTGAGTTTCAAGTTTTTAATGAAGTGTCCCTTATTTTTGTGAAAAATCCCGTAAATGTCCCTTATTTCTTATATCAAAAAATGGCAACCCTAAAGTGACGTCACCAGGCTGTTTAATGGGGTGACTTTAGCGGAATGGGCCTACCTTGCCAGGCTAGGGTGTAGGAAAATTTCTAGGCCCTGTGAGAAAAGGCCCATTCCAAGCCAAAGGAGGGAATAGCCCGTTCCTTACATAGAGTGATGCCCGATTGGTGGGGAGGTTAAGAGTGTTGCCTAACTACTAGGCCTGTTTTCGAACGTCGGATACACCCAAAATTCTGATGTAATTCAGATGTTTTTGACATTTGAAGCGATTACAAAGAAAGTTAAGGAAACAGGAAGTGGATTTGCCATTTCGAAGTCTCCGTCGCCATATTTGGATAGGGCTCGTATGTCATTTCCACCCTTCTCTATTTTGTCCCATTGCGTTTAAAATGTTTTAAATGTTTATTAATGTGCTAAATGTGTTCAGTATTTTGTACCAGTGTGGCTACTTTTGTCTATAGTAGCGGTCAAAAATGGAGGGAAAGGGAATCCTCCAAGTTTTGACTGTCCCTTCTGCAGGTTTCCACGCATTGTGCAATCGTGGACGCCATTAACGAAGCCATTTCGAATTTCGGAAGTACATCCGAATCAATTTCGAAAAAACTGCTGAAAACTTCGGAAGTCTATCAGATACGAATGAGGCGCCAGCGCCCCCTACATCCGAAGCGAGTTTTGAAGCCGTTTTTCCATGATAAAACAGGTCTACTAACTACAGAAGGCTGAGAGTGCCAGGGAGAGCGGTAATTTGGGGGACAGGGAGAAGTGCTACTTTTTAGAGAGCCTCTGGAAGGGAGGACTGAGGGGCTTTGAAAAGCCCGGTTAGTTCACCTGTGAGTGAATGTAGTTCTGCAGAAGTTAAGACAGTATTTTTCAACCTTTTTTGAGCCACGGCACAGTTTTTACATTTACAAAATCCTGGGGCACACTGCCAATCAAAATGACACAAAATGGCACTCTAACACAGTAATACATATAGTTAATATGTTTTTAAATGTATTTATACACTCAGTGTGAAACCTGGGCCTGTTTCGATGGACACAACATAGATATCCTGGCAGGAATGGCAGAAAGACTTCAACTCCCACCATTCCTAACGGCCTGAGGCCCTTTCCTGCTTAAGTGGCTGAATGGGAAAAAGGAAAAGGGCCTGAGGCTGCTAGGAATGGTGGGAGTTGGAGTCCAAAACACCTGGAAGGTCCAAGTTTGCCCATGCCAGCTTTTGACAGAGACCTCTTCCTCCCCCTTCCCCTTTGCGCCCTTTCTTCCCCCTCCTTACTCTTTCTTCTCCTCTCGGGAGGGAGGGAAGACGTGGGGCGAGTCTGTGTAGTAGCGCCCGCATGGGTCACGTCTTCCTCCCCTCCTGAACACACTCACGCTGCCCCCTCAGATCAAAATGGCGGCAGAAGCGCCAGCGTAAGCAAAGAGAGCAGAGCGAGGCTGGGAAGAAGGGAGCCCGAGTGGAGAAGAAAAAGTGTTCGGCAGGAGGGGGAAGAAAGGGCATTGGAGGTTCCCATTTCCCACGGCACACCTGATGATCGCTCACGGCACACTAGTGTGCCGCGGCACACCGGTTGGGAAACACTGAGTTAAGAAACCATTTTCTTTTAAGGAAACAGCTTGATAATCTTCTGAAAGCACTATGCATCTGAACAGAATATCTGAAAAACCTCCTTTTTCTAGTTCAGATAAACTTCACAAATCTGTTTATACAGGGGGGGTCTAAGGTAATTTTAAATGGTAAGCGAACATTATTTTGGCGCCCCCCCCCAAAAACCATTATTTTGCCCCCCCTCCCCTCTGCGCATGCCCAGAAGCTCCTGTGCGCAGGTGCAGAAGCCTGTAAACACAGCACTCCCTATTCGGCACACAGGGAGGTTTGCTACGGCGCGGCGTTGGAGCACACAAGTGTAGCACAGCAGTTCTCGTTTGTGCCTGGAGGGCAGGGGATAGGACCTGGGGTCCCATTAGCATTAGAACCAGCGGTGCCAGAACATGATTCAGAGGATGAGCTAGATGACTGGGGCGAAGGGCAGCTTTCCCCACAAGGGCCTCTTTCGCCCACAGAGAGCTTGGCCTGGGAAGAAATGTGTTTTGGTCCTAGGGAAGATTCAGATAACCAGGTGCAGATGGATAGCGATTCTGGGAGTTATGAACATCCGGGGGGGAGATCTTCTCAGGAGCCTCCTGGGGAAGATATGGAAGAAGGCGCATGGGAAACGACTAGGGAGGAGAGCTCTCAGGGAGATAGAAACACAGCTGTGGAAAGACAAGGTCGAACCTTTGATAGGAGACGGAACATAGAGTCTAGCAGAAGGGGAATGGTCTAAGAGCATAGACCGGCCGAGGTCCGTGAGCAGCGATTGGAGACGCAGAAGCGTGGGCGTCGGGGACCTCGGCCGAAGGATTAAGTATAGGATCCGTGGGAACGAATCCTCAGTGCTCCGGCCACGTCTCATCTGAATAGGCGTGAGCGGAGTGGGACCACAAACTAAGCTAGCCCGTGGTCATCAAGCCTTGTCTTGCCTTGCCTTGTTCCTGATCCGCATAGCCTTGCGGAGCCTTGCCTTGTTCCTGATCCGCATAGCCTTGCGGAGCTTTGCCCTGTTTCCTGATCCGCACAGCCTTGCGGAGCCTTGCCAAGCTTTTTGCCTATTTGCTACGTTACCTTGGACATTAGTACTTCAAGCCTTTTGGATTGCCTTTATATTCTATTGGACATTATTCTTTGGAACTGTTATTATCTTCAATAAAGTAGTTAGCCTTCAGTCTGTCTCTGTGTGTGTGATTAAGGGGCCGGTCAAGTCCATGCATCGTGACAACAAGGCCCAAAAGCGGAACATCGGCCGGACGTTGTCTGGCGGGCGGGGGAATGCGCCCTTTACCCAGATGTCGCCCCACGCAGCGGCGTCCTTCGCCTACCGGTAGGACCGTCCCTGTGTTTATACTTCACCACAAGTATTCAGTGTCTTTCTGTACCTCGATATAATGGGGTCTGTCTGGATAACAGCCACCCTCCCTTCTAAGTCAGCGTTTCCCTCCATTTTTAGTGGCTCTGTGAACTGATTCCAGTGGCCGGTGGGCCAGCGGGACAGGAAAGTGAATGGTGTGCTCATAGACCAATACATTTAGATGGTGGCAGGGGTATGGGGAGAGGTATGCCGTCACACCAGTTTAAAACTAAAACTGGCAGATGTGTTGTCCTTTCTACCTGGTGGACTGCAGAGCACTTGCTGAAAAGGATAGGTGGTCTGGCAACCCAAAAAACACTCCAAATTAAAGTTGAAAATCAAACAGTTTATTCAGTAACAAAGTCTTTGCAGGACTTGGCACAAAGCTTAATAGTTGCAAAAAAAAAAACCAGACTGGAAATGCCTTGGGTTGTTACTCAAAAGATTCCTACTGCTTCCCTCTAAACCTAAGACCAATCCAAAGGTGACCTGAAGCTGGGCTGGTAACCAGATGTCTATCCTATACAGCATGCAGAGCCAGTCATAAACCTATCTGGCTCCAGCAGTCCCCCAGCTATTGGTCAAGCAAGTAGCAATCAGCACTCAGCAAGCAGGTTAGCACGCAGTACTTACGGTGACCCTTTCAGAGCCAATCCTGGCTGGCCAAAAACACATCTGAATTCTTTCCCTCTCTGAAAGGAACTGCAGCACTTTCCAAAATGGAGGCCAATCCCCAGGAAGAAAAAGGGGCGGACACCAACTAAAGAGATACATTTGCAGAGCTTTAGGCGGCAAATTCTGCACCAGGCTGCAAACCTGCTAATAATTAACAGGCAGGGTGCCAGTGTGCCTGGAACAGTCCCAGGAAAAAATGCAGAAGGAAAAATGCTGCCTTTTATAACAAAACTATGGGGCAATGCACATGAAACGTCTGGAGGACGGAACAAGAGGTATGAGATGGAAGTTGACTTCCGGTCTCCCCACCCCAATCTGTCATCATAGTCCTTTCTCTTCTATCTGTAGTTCTTGCTATTCTCTTTACAGATTTCCCTCCTCCCGAGAACAATTTTACTTTCAGACGTCAGGACCTTCTGTCTGATTTAATTAAAAATTTTCTTGTTTCATACATTCATGTGTCAGACCCTGAGTGTTGGAGCATTGAGGCCGGCTCCGAAACTCAAGGCTACTGACATTCCTGAAAGATAAAACAGCCGCAGTATCAGCCAGAGAGGGAACCGGCAGTTAATTTTGGCGGGAAGATTTGGGCGGGAAAAAGGAGGGGGCGGAGAGTTGCAGTTTGAGGGGGAGGGGAGGTTATATAAGTGGGTGTTTCGCTTTGACTTGGCATTCCTGGCTTTGAACGTCTATGTCCAGCAGTAAAGATTTGTATTGATACCAGAGCACTGTCTGTGTCTTCATTCCAATCGAATTGCTGTGAGCGGACATCCATGACATTTCAAAGTGCTGGTTCTGACCTTCAAGGCCTTGAACGGTCTGGGGCCGGTGTACCTAAGGCAGTGTTTCCCAACCTTTTTTGAGCCGCGGCACACTTTTTACATTTGCAAAATCCTGGGGCACACCACCAACCAAAATGACACAAAATGACACTCTAACACAGTAATACATAGAGTTAATATGTTTTTAATGTATTTATATACTCAGTGTGAAACCTGGGCCTGTTTCGATGAACACAACATAGATATCCTGGCAGGAATGGCAGAAAGACACAAACTTCCCACACAGAACTCCCATAACCAAGAGAAAATACTATTAAGAGTTTGGTGGGCATTGACCTTGGGTTTTGGAGTTGTAGTTCACCTATATCCAGAGAGCACTGCGGACTCAAAACAATGTTGGATCAGGACCAAACTTGTCATGAACACTCAATATGCCCAAATGTGAACGCAGATGGAGTTCAGGGGAAATGGACCTTGACATTTGGGAGTTGTAGTTGCTGGGATTTATAGTTTCCCTACAATCAAAGAGCATTCTGAACCCCACCAATGATAGAACTGGGCCAAACTTCCCACACAGAACCCCCAGGAGGCAAGATGAGGTCTCTACTTGGGGAAAGGGAGGCAGGCTTTCCCAATGCATGGAGAGGGAGAGACCAAGTAGACAATGGGTGGGGAGGGGGTTTGTAATTTTGTGCCTTTATCAAGGTAGGTTTCTTAGGGTTTTTATACTTCAACACACTAGACTCTCCCCCCCCCTTTCCTGGAGGTTCAAATTTCCCACGGCACACCTGATGATCGCTCACGGCACACTAGTGTGCCCCGGCACACTGGTTGAGAAACACTGACCTAAGGGACCGCCTCTCCCCATAT
The DNA here is from genome assembly GCA_030556195.1 of Anolis apletophallus. Classification (NCBI taxonomy): domain Eukaryota; kingdom Metazoa; phylum Chordata; class Lepidosauria; order Squamata; family Anolidae; genus Anolis; species Anolis apletophallus. The sequence continues at coordinate 139,694,441 of JARBWK010000009.1, read as the reverse complement.
AGTCCTACAAGACCACTGAGATCCGAGTCCTTGAACCTGCTCACGGTTTTATTTATTTCGGGATTTTACCCCGCTCTTCTCAACCCCCAAGGGGGGACTCAGAGCAGCTCGGTTCCGAGCCACACAACCATCCACCTGACCTCGACGCGCAGGGGAGCCTTTAGCGCCATTGCTCCAGCATTATGGAACGCTCTCCCTCCCACCATCCGGGCGCTGCCCAACCTGTTAGCCTTCCGAAAGGCTTGTAAAACCTTCCTGTTCACACAGGCATTTGGTCAGGAATAATTCTGGGGGCTCCCATTGTACTGCTGTTGACCACTGCAATGCAGTGCATAGCCGCTACCATACAGCTCGTAATCATGGATGTTGTTCTCAATGTGATTTTATTGTGTTTTACTGTATTTTATTGTGCTTACTGTGCTTGTATCCTGTTATCCTTTTTTTTTTACTGTGTTTTAACCTCTGTGAGTTGCCTCGAGCCGCACGGAAGAGGCGACCAACAAGTCGAAATAATAAATAAATGTATTAGGGTTTTGTTGAAATGCTTACATCTTATGTCTTTCTCCGTAAATGACTCAATTTAGCTTTAGATTTTTCTTGAAATTATTTAATCTAAGGGATTTTTCTTCAGATAATTCATTTAGCATTTGATGTCTCTTTAAACTATGAAATTTTCATGTTCTTCTCCAGAAAGAACTCCATTTACGAGTATTAGATTTTCCTTAGAATTGTTGTATCTCACATCTTTTTGTTGTGTTGTTTTGTTTATGTATTTGTTTTATTTTATATGGTTGCACAATTGAGTGCTTTTGTAAGCTGCCCTTCAGGGAGATGGTGGCCAGGGGCAGTCCTACTGGTAGGCAAAGGACGCAGCTGCGTGGGGCGCCATCTGGGTAAAGGGCGCATTCCCCCGCCTGCCAGACAGCGTCCGGCCGATGGCGAAGAGGAGTGACATAAATGATGATGTTGTGTGTGCGGTGTCGGCCACACAACAGAAAAACCAGTATCGGGGACAAATCATTCTTGGCAGGGCAGAAGGTAACTCTCTTCAGGAGTTTCTACTATTAAGCATACTGTTGGAGTTTCCGTATTGCAGTGACGACCACCGAGCAGCTTGCTAATGTAACCCGGCAGACAGCTATTCAATGGTATGTGTACTCCCGTGGTATTTGTTCCCGGCGGCTCATCAAGCATCCCATCAAACTTGGAGGACCCAAAGTCACTGTAGAAATTGAAGAGTCCCTTATCTCTCGGCGGAAGTACAACCGCCGGCAACCCATTAGAGAGCGATGATGGGTTTTTGGTGTTTACGACACCGATGAAGGCTTTTGTGAGCATGCGCTGATAAGAGAAGCACGTTCTCCCCAGTGAAGAAAGGTGGTTATAATTAGCAACAAATGGCACAGAAACGAAAACTGGCGTGTGATAGAGATGAAGATAGTTGACGCATATATCTACGGCTAAGCTACATTGGTTTTAAGTTGACAAATACATATATATTTCGATTCTATTTTAGGAGGACCAGATGTATGTTAAGAGGACTATTTTAAGAGGACCTCTCCAACAGTAGTTTAGTGTTTGGAATACAGGCCATCCCTCAAGTTACAAACATTGCGTATCAGTGCAAGGCAGGGAAGTTGGCGGGGACAAGAGATAGGGCCTTCTCTGTGGTGGCCCCTCAGCTATGGAACTTCCTACCTAGGGGTATTAAATCGGCCCCCTCCCTACTGACATTTCGAAAGAAACTGAAAAAATGGCTTTTCGAGCAAGCCTTTGGGACCGCAGTATAATTTATTTTTATTATTTATTATTAAATTCAAACCTTCTGGGGACAACATAAAATCAATAAAAACATCAAAACAGATAAAAGACATATACCCAAAAGCCCCACTCCCCACAAATGCAGAGCAATACTGAATGTTGAAACTGGCAAAATAGGAGGCATCAGTTGGAACCAAATGCCTGCCTATATAACCAAGTCTTCACAGACTTGATGAAACCCCGGGCTGAGAGAATTCCATGAAGACATAGTTCTCTCGACAGCCTAAAAGCATGGACCTCTAGTAGAATGCCCCTCTGAGCGCAGTGATCTTCTGGGTTTATAAAGACGCTCAGTGTGTAAGGCCTTGAAAGTTAAAACTAACATCTTGGACCCGGATTTAGACAAACCTGAATCGCTCCCTGGTGGCGGATGAGGGCAAAAAAGCATGCAGGGAATAAATCAGTGTCGCATATGGACCTCTGATTGTCTGATTGTCTATATGTGTTGTGTGTCTATGGCATTGAATGTTTGCCATGTGTGTATACATTGTAATCCGCCCTGAGTCCCCTGCGAAGTGAGAAGGGCGGAATATAAATACTGTAAATAAATAAATAATAAATATAAATAAATAATAAATTTTAAAATTTCTTATTGTTTGTTTTTATGCTTTTAAATGTTGAGATGTTTTATTTATTTTAGCACCAGGAATGTGACGCAGCTGGCTAAGTGTCAGCTGCATAAGATCTCTCTGACCAGTAGGTCATGAGTTCGAGACCTGCCCGGGTGCTCGGCCTCTAAGTGTAGCCTGCTGTCGACCTTTGCAGCCTGAAAGACAGTTGCATCTGTCAAGTAGGAGATAAAGGTACCACATTAAGTGGGGAGGCAAATTTTGACTGAATTATGAGGCCATTAAAGAACTCCAGGAACGCTGAGAATGCGGGAGGAACAACAAGGGATGCTGAGAGACGAGTGCGTCAGCTCCCCCTGGTGGCCAGAGTTTGCCTCTGTTCGTCTATATGTGTGTATGTGAAAAACAGCAGGGATTGTCTGCTAAGTATGTGTACCTGTAATCTGCTCTGAGTCCCCTTCGGGGTGAGAAGAGCAGAATATAAATAAAGTGTATTATTATAAGTATGTATTATTATTATTTTATATATGGCATCGAGTTGTGCCGACTTGTTCGCCGCCCTGAGTCGCCTTCAAGCTGATATGGGTGAGGTAGAAATAGCGTAAACAAATAATTAATAAATAACTAAAAGAGTCCTTGGCTCCAAGCTGGAAGGCGCCCATAGGAAGAGGGAAACTAAAAGGCTCAAAGGTCTGGAGACCATGCCCAATAAGGAGCATTGCTCTGCTCTGAAAGTGTGAGAAGACAAGGTTAGAAGCATTAGCATGTGTGCATGTATGCAACAGAAACGACATGAATTAGACACAAGCATGCCAATGAGCTTTTGGCCTGTATCAATAGGAGCCTAGTGTCTAGGATCCAGGGAAGTCGTGCTACCCATTGCTCTATTCTGCCTTGCTTACACCACACCTGGAATCACACTGTGCCCAATGCTGGGCACCACAATTGAAGGGAGATGTTGACTCTAAGCTGGAATGTGTCCAGAGGAAGAGGGCGACTCAAAGGCTCAAGGGTCTGGATAACAAGCCCTATGAGGAGTGGCTTCAAGAGCCAGGCATGTTTAGCCTGAAGAAGAGAAGGCGGAGAGGAGACAGGATGGGAGCCATGTTAAGTATGTTGAGGGGAAATCATAGGGAGGAGCGAGTAACCTTGTTTTCTGCTGCCCTGGAGACTAGGACGCAATGAAGCAATGGCTTCAAGCTACAAGGAAGGAGATTCCATTTGACCGTTAGGGGGTGCTTTGAATGCAGAAGATGATCCAGAGTAAGGAAGAACTTCCTGACTGTGAGAGCTGTTCAGCAGTGGAACTCTCTGCCCTGGATTTTGGCAGAGGCTCCTTCTTTGGAGGCTTCTAAACAGAGGCTGGATGGCCATCTGTCGGGGGTGCTTTGAATGCGTTTTTCCTGCTTCTTGGCAGAATGGGGTTGGACTGGATGGCCTTTGGGGTCTCTTCCAACTCTAGGATCCTATGGCTAATGCAAACATTTGCCTTTCAATGACTGTTGTATCATTGGAAAGTGTTAATGGTGTTTTCCCTTTAAGACACAAGTTCTTTCTAAACTAAAACCTCGGTGTATTTGGGTTAAATTGCCATGTTGCCACTTGGGTTTTGGGCACCTGGTCTCTCAAAAGTTTGCCATCTTTGCCCTTTGGGATATCGCACAATGTAGAAACCCAATGGGAACGTATGGTTAATAGCGGGTGAACCAAAACTTCCATTGAGTTTCAAGCAACGCTTTCCTATGCGATGTCCTGAAGCATAAATCCAGTAGATATCCTGATGTTGAGCCATCCAAACATATACATATATGTAGTCTTGAAAATTAAGCCTAGAAACCATTGTGTAATGGAACGGAATAGGCTTATGATTGTTTACCTAATGTTGTTTAATGCTATTGTATTGTAATGTTTTTATCTTATTATAATTGTAATTTATTGCCGCATCGAATCGCTGCCATTGTTAGCCGCTCTGCGGGGGTGAGGAGAGCGGGTTGAAATTGTTGTAAATAAATAACAAACAGATAACTTCAAAGGGAACGTAGAAGTATTATTCCAATTATCAAACTTGGGCAGCAAATGACCCCAAAAGATCCCATTTCTTTCCCCCCAAAAAATAGGTCTATATCTTGGTTGCATTTTGCAAAAACTATATAGCACCGGGAACGTGGCACAGCTGGCTGGGTGTCAGCTGCATAAGATCTCTACTGAGCAGAAAGTCATGAGTTCGAGGCCTGCCCGGGTTGAGGTGGGCTCTCAACCTATTGTGTAGCCGCCTGTTGTCGACCTTTGCAACCCGAAAGACAGTTCCATCTGTCAAGTAGGAAATTAAAAGGTACCACTTAGTGGGGAGACAAAATTTAACTGATTTACGAGGACATAAAAAAGATCTCCAGGAAAAACGCTGAGGAATGAAGGAGTGCGAGAGCTCCCCCGGTGGCCAGATGTTAAATTGCCTCTGTCTGTCTTGTGTGTTTGTGTGTCTAAATGTAATGTGTACATTGCAATCCGCCCTGAGTCCCCTGCGGGGTGAGAAGGGCGGGATAGAAATGAAGTAAATAGAAATAAAAGTAAATAGAAATATAGAAAGAAAAACCTGATGGAATATTGGTCTCAAGAAAGTGTGGATGTGCCTGCAAATTCTGAGTTTGAAGGGAAATAATAGCCATCCTATTGGGTGTAATATAAAAACCAACATTTCAGGAAGAACAGGATATAAATAAATTCATTAAGTAAATATAGTAACGAATGGATTTGGAGTTAAATAACCAAGCAATTGGGGGATTTCAAAATGGCTGCAACGCACCAAAGTCCCTTTCCAAACTTATCCGTTTCAGAGCAGCAACCTCAGAGTCACTCAAGAAAACACAATTCAGAGGCTTTTTTGGAATTTGCCCAGGCTCGAGTAACAAGGAAGGGAGTGGAGTGCCTGCCGGACTGGCTGCTCCAGACGCCTGGGACTCCCGAACTGGGATTGCAAAACCAGCAAAGCACACCCCACAGCAAGCCATTCAGGGCCTTTGGCTTCCCAGACTCTGCTGGGACTGCTTCCCTTTCCCAAGCAGACACTTCTTCCTTCCCTCTGCTACCGAACCTAGGAGTCTTATCCAGTTATCTATCGCGAGACTTGGCGTCCGTTTTCCCGCCGGTATTAAATTTAACGGTCGAGATTTCAGTGTCAGGAGAATTAGGATTTAGATGTCAAGACGTGGACGTGGAACCCGTGGTCGGAACGGGACGCCAACAGATCTGAAGACTATTTCTATATTGCGATCTGCCGTGTCGGCCAAAAATACCATGATTGAAACGGAGAAAAGAAAGGTGGCAGACCTCACGAACGAATTAAAAGACATGCGTGAACAACGAATTGTTATTGATTGCCGCATCGAATCGCTGCCATTGTTAGCCGCTCTGCGGGGGTGAGAAGAGCGGGGTAAAATTGGTGTAAATAATAAAATAAATAAATAAATAAATAAAACAGTTCACTTCAAAGGGAACGTAGAGGTTTTAATACAATTATCAAACTTGGGCAGCAACGACCCCAAAAGATCCCATTTCTTTCCCCCCAAAAAATAGGTCTATATCTTGGTTGCATTTTGCAGAAACTATATATAGAAAAAGAAGAAAAAAACCTGATTGAATAATAATTCTCATAACGTAATAATAATGTGATGGAAAAGGTTAAATAATAATAGAATAATTATAACGTAATAATGTGATGGAGAAGGTTAAATAATAGGCATAATTATAATGTAATAATAATGTGATGGAGGTTAAATAATAATAGGAATAATGCAATAATGTGATGGAGGTTAAATAGGAATAATAATCATCATAACGTAATGTGATGGAAAAGGTTAAATGATAATAGGAATAATAATTATAACGTAATAATGTGATGGAAAAGGTTAAATAATAGAAATAATTATAACGTAATAATGTGATGGGGAAGGTTAAATAATAGGTATAATTATAATGTAATAATAATGTGATGGAGGTTAAATAATAGGAATAATAATAATGTAATAATAATGTGATGGAGGTTAAATAGGAATAATTATCATAATGTAATAGTAATAATGTGATGGAGAAGGTTAAATAGTAATGGGAATAATACTTTTCATAACGTAATAATAATGTGATGGAGGTTAAATAGGAATAATTCTCATAACGTAATGTGATGGAAAAGGTTAAATAATAGGAATAATAATTATAACGTAATAATGTGATGGAAAAGGTTAAATAATAATAGGAACAATAATTATAACGTAATAATGTGAAGGGGAAGGTTAAATAATAGGAATAATTATAATGTAATAATAATAATGTGATGGAGGTTAAATAATAATAGGAATAATAATCATAATGTAATAATAATGTGATGGAGGTTAAATAGGAATAATTATAATAACGTAATAGTAATAATGTGATGGAGAAGGTTAAATAGTAATGGGAATAATACTTTTCATAGCGTAATAATGTGATGGAGGTTAAACAGGAATAGTAATTATCATAATGTAATAATGTGATGGAGAAAGATGAAGAAGGGCAGAATAGAAATAAAGTAAATAGAAATAAAGTAAATAAATATATAGAAAGAAAAAACCTGGTGGAATATTGGTCTCAAGAAAGTGTGAAATGTGCCTCCAAATTCTGAGTTTGAAGGGAAATAATAGCCGTCCTATTGGGTGTGATATAAAAACCAACATTTCAGGAAGAACAGGATATAATAAATTAATTGCATATAATAAATAATTGATTTGGAGTTGGGGGATTTTAAAATGACTGCAAACCTATCGATTGCAGAGCAGCAACTTCAGAGTCAACTCAATAAAATAGGATTCTGAGGCTTTTTTTTGGAATTTGCCCAGGTTAGGGTAACCACAAAGAGAGTTGGGTGCCTGCAGGGCTGGCTGCTCCAGACTCCTGGACCTTCAGAACTGGGATTGCAAACACGAGCAAAGAACCCCTCACAGCAAGCCATTCAGGGCCTTTGGCTTTCCAAGCTCTGCTGGGCCTGCTTTCCTTTCCCAAACAGACACTCCTTCCTTCCTTCCCTCGCCACCCAGGTTCTCCTAATTAGCCAGGCATAATTGATTGCAAAGAGGAGAATGCATTGGAGAAGAGACAAGATTCCCCCTCTGCCCTCCCAACCTCCCCCACGTGCACACAGCCACACTGACTGCAATGCAAGCAGCCTGCAGCCAGAGATAAAGGAGAGGGCGATACCACCTGGAGCTCGAAAATGGGGGTGTTTGTGCCTGGGGAAGAGTCCTCTTGCAAAGCCTGGGGATAATCTCCACACCTGGAAACACACCTCCCTTCAAGGCTTCCCATCGAGAACAATCCTAGATGTCAACACTGATTGTCCAAAAGGCCCTGCCCTGGCTGGAGCCCCCACTGGGAAAGCCTGGCGCCCCCTCTCCCCCATTTGGAACAATCCAAGCCCAAGCCTGGGAGGGAGGGGCTTTGCTACGGGGTTTCCATGGACAGCAGAAGGGGCTGCCTGCAGGGATTAACCCTTTCCTCCCCAGAAGAAGGAAAGGCAAAGGTTTCCTCCTGGTGCTCATCTCCATTGCAGGCAAATAGACACAACTGCAATCCCCAGGAGGTGTTGGGAAAATGCCATCTTGAAATCCACTGTGCCAGGTGTAGTTGATAATACATATAAAATATTTATATATATATAATAAATCCTAGCAACTACAACTCCCAAATGACTATAGGATTTATACTATATATATATAGTATAAATCCTAGCAACTACAGCTCCCAAATGACTATATATATATATATAGTATAAATCCTAGCACCTACAACTCCCAAATGACTATATATATATATAGTATAAATCCTAGCACCTACAACTCCCAAATGACTATATATATATATAGTATAAATCCTAGCAACTACAGCTCCCAAATGACTATATATATATATACATAGTATAAATCCTAGCAACTACAACTCCCAAATGACTATATATATATATAGTATAAATCCTAGCACCTACAACTCCCAAATGACTATATATATATATAGTATAAATCCTAGCAACTACAGCTCCCAAATGACTATATATATATATACATAGTATAAATCCTAGCACCTACAACTCCCAAATGACTATATATATATATAGTATAAATCCTAGCACCTACAACTCCCAAATGACTATATATATATATAGTATAAATCCTAGCAACTACAGCTCCCAAATGACTATATATATATATACATAGTATAAATCCTAGCAACTACAACTCCCAAATGACTATATATATATAGTATAAATCCTAGCAACTACAGCTCCCAAATGACTATATATATATATAGTATAAATCCTAGCAACTACAACTCCCAAATGACTATATATATATATAGTATAAATCCTAGCAACTACAACTCCCAAATGACTATATATATATATATAGTATAAATCCTAGCACCTACAACTCCCAAATGACTATATATATATAGTATAAATCCTAGCAACTACAGCTCCCAAATGACTATATATATATATAGTATAAATCCTAGCAACTACAACTCCCAAATGACTATATATATATATAGTATAAATCCTAGCAACTACAACTCCCAAATGACTATATATATATAGTATAAATCCTAGCAACTACAACTCCCAAATGACTATATATATATATAGTATAAATCCTAGCAACTACAACTCCCAAATGACTATATATATATATAGTATAAATCCTAGCAACTACAACTCCCAAATGACTATATATATAGTATAAATCCTAGCAACTACAACTCCCAAATGACTATATATATATAGTATAAATCCTAGCAACTACAACTCCCAAATGACTATATATATATATATAGTATAAATCCTAGCAACTACAGCTCCCAAATGACTATATATATATATAGTATAAATCCTAGCAACTACAGCTCCCAAATGACTATATATATATATATATAGTATAAATCCTAGCAACTACAGCTCCCAAATGACTATATATATATATAGTATAAATCCTAGCAACTACAGCTCCCAAATGACTATATATATATATATAGTATAAATCCTAGCAACTACAACTCCCAAATGACTATATATATATATAGTATAAATCCTAGCAACTACAGCTCCCAAATGACTATATATATATATAGTATAAATCCTAGCAACTACAGCTCCCAAATGACTATATATATATATATATAGTATAAATCCTAGCAACTACAGCTCCCAAATGACTATATATATATATATATATATAGTATAAATCCTAGCAACTACAACTCCCAAATGAATATATATATATATATATATTGATTTTGTCATTTGGGAGTTGTAGTTGCTAGGATTTATAGTTCACCTACAATCACAGAACGTTCTGAACTCCACCAACGATAGAATTGAACCGAACGTGTCACACGGAACTCCCATGACCAAGAGAAAACACTAGAAGGGTTTGGTGGGCATTGACCTTGATTTTGGGAGTTGTAGTTCGCCCACATCCAGAGAGCGCTGTGGACTCAAACAATGATAGATCTAGACCAAACTTTTTTTTAATATTTATTTATTATCCGGTCTTGTATGCCGCCACTCCCCGAAGGCTCGGAGCAGCTCAAAACCCACATAAAAGAACATAAAACATCAATTTAAACTAAATCAGAGTTTCAAATTTCAAAAACCAAATGCCAACCGAAAAAGATAGGTTTTGCATGCACTGCGAAAAGATGGCAGATCTCGCAAAAGGCACGAACATCAATTGGGAAGGCATTTCAGATGGATGGCGCCACAACAGGGAAGGCTCTACACAGAGTAGATGGGTTTAAAACTAGGCACTTCGAGTAGGTTCAGGTCTCCAGAACGAAGTGATCTCTGGGGTTGGTGGGGGCTGAGACGGTCCCTCAGACACACCAGCCCTGGACCATACAAGGCCTTGAAGGTTAACAAACTTGGCGCAAATATCGAATCTTTCGTTCCTGGGGAAGGTGGTTGAGAGGGCAGCAATGGAGCAGTTGCAGTCCTTCTTAGATGACACAACATGGCTAGACCCCTTCCAGTCCAGCTTCTGTTCGGGGCACGGGACAGAGACGGTGCTGGTCTCCATCACAGACCAACTCCGTTGCCAGCTCGACCAAGGCGGGTCTGCGCTGCTTGTGTTATTGGACCTCACGGCAGCGTTTGACACAGTCGATTACAATCTTTTGACCCACCGCCTGGCCATGGCTGAAGTGAGGGGGACAGCCCTGAAATGGCTGACCTCCTTCCTCCACCATGGGCTTCAGCGAGTGAGGAGGGGAGAAGTGGTCTCCGAGGGCTCCCCATTAGTTTGCGGAGTCCCTCAGGGGGCCATTCTCTCCCCTCTGTTATTTAACATCTATATGCAGCCGCTTGCACAGCTGGTGCGGAGTTTTGGGCTTGAGTGTCATCAGTACGCTGATGACACTCAGCTCATTCTGAGGATGGAGGGCAGGCCTGGATCCGTTCCCGATAATTTCCATCATTGCCTGGAGGCCGTTACTGGATGGCTGCGAGCCAGTAGGTTGAAGGTGAATCCAGCGAAGACGGAGATCTTGTAATTGGGTCGCCCGGGTGATGGGGAGGTCCAGCTTCCAACCCTGGATGGTGTGGCGTTATGCCCATTGCCTTCTGTAAAGAGCCTGGGAGTGCACTTGGACTCCCAACTGACCATGGAGACCCAAATCTCCATGGTCAGTAAAACAGCTTTTTTCCACCTAAGACAGGCAAGGCGGCTGGCCCCCTATCTCTCCCGGAACGACCTGGCCACGGTGATCCAAGCCACAGTCATCTCGAGACTGGATTATTTATTTATGTATTTATTTATTCGGTTTTCTATTCCGCTCCACCCTGCAGGCTCGGGGTGGACCACAACATTCAATAAAAACATCGAGATACAACAATGTTAAAAATCTCAAGGATTACAGATTCTTAAAACTCATAGACATGGTCATACAGTACATTTTCGGATTAGCCAAAAGCGAGTCTAAAAAGGGCGGTCTTGCGCGCTCTCCGGAAGGAGACAAGCTCTCGGATCGCGTGGGCATCGGCTGGAAGTGAATTCCACAGCATAGGGGCCGCAACAGAAAAGGCACGCTGCCTGGTTGTGGACAAGTGGCAGGAGCGGATTGATGGAATTTCTAACAGGTTCTGCTCCTCAGAGCACAGTGATCTCGGGGGAACGTACGGGGTAAGGCGGTCCCTCAGGTACACAGGCCCTAGACCGTATAAGGCCTTGAAGGTCAGAACCAACACCTTGAAGGCAATTCGGTACTCAATAGGAAGCCAGTGCAGTTGCCGTAAAATGGGAGTAATGTGCTCTCTCACCAGTGCTCCCACCAGTAAGCGAGCAGCGACATTCTGCACTAGTTTGAGTTTCCGGATTGTCGACAAAGGAAGGCCAACGTAGAGAGCGTTACAGTAGTCCAGCCTCGAGATGACCGTCGCTTGGATCACCGTGGCCAGGTCATCCCTGGACAGGTAGGGTGCCAGTCGCCTAGCCTGTCGAAGATGGAAAAATGATGTTTTGCTGACCGTGGAGACCTGGGTCTCCAAGGACAGCAAAGGGTCCAAATGGACACCCAAACTCTTAACAAGGGGTGACGGGCTAAGTTGCTCGCCATCCAGGGTAGGCAACCAGCACTCATCCAGCCCAGGGCGACCGGGCCACAAGATCTCCGTCTTCAACGGATTCACCTTCAGCCGGCTGGAGCGCAGCCATCCAGTCACGGATTCAAGGCATTGATGGAAACAATCGGGTACGGTATCCGGCCTGCTGTAACGCCCTCTACGTTGGCCTTCCTTTGTCGGTGACCCGGAAACTCAAGCTGGTGCAGAACACTGCCGCCCGACTCCTGTCTGGTACCCCAGCAGGTTGTCACATTACACCTACTTTGCAGGATCTGCACTGGCTTCCAATCGAGCACCGGATCACCTTCAAAGTGCTGGTACTTACCTTTAAGGCCTTACATGGCCTGGGGCCAGTGTACCTGAGGGACCGGCTTACCCCATATTGCCCTACGAGATCACTGCAGTTGGAAAACGGCAACTTGCTGAAAATCCCCTCTGCGAAGACACTCAGGTTGACGGCAACCCGTAGAAGAGCGTTCTCGGTGATTGCTCCCACGCTGTGGAACGCTCTCCCGGCTGAGACGCGAGCCCTCCAAGGCCTCCTGTCTTTCAGGCGGTCGTGTAAGACATTTCTTTTTCGACAAGCCTTTGGCCCATAAAACACCATTAGCGTTTCAGCCTGCCTGTTGACCTGTTGTACGTTGTATTATGCTGCGCGTTTGCTTTCCGCACAGCATGCTGTTGCTTTAACCTGTGATTTTAGAGTGTATAATGTGTTTTTAACTGTGTTTTCTTGTAGTGGCGGCCTAAAAATTTGATTAATAAATAAAATAAAATAAATAAATACTCAATATGCCCAAATTTGAACACTGGTGGAATTTGGGGGAAATAGACCTTGACATTTGGGAGTTGTGGTTGCTGGGATTTATGGTTCACCTACAGTCAAAGAGAATTCTGAACCTCACCAATAATAGAATTGGGCCAAACTTTTCTACACAGAAGGGACTCACTAGTGCGAGCCTCCCTCCAGCCTCACGCACTCTCCCTTGCCTGCACATGTGCACCACGCAGGGGCGGTCCTACCGGTAGGCAAAGGATGCCGCTGCGTGGGGCGCCATCTGGGTAAAGGGCGCATTCCCCCGCCCGCCAGACAGCGTCCGTCCGATGTTCTGCTCCCCCTCCCTCCCACCCCAGAAGAAAGACAGGCAAAGGTTTTCTTTCCCCTGGTGCTCATCTCCATTGCCGGCGAAAAGATGACAAGTACAATCCCCCGGAGGTTTTAGGAAAATGGCTTCTTCAAATCCACTGTGCCAGGTGGAGCCAGGCTTGAGATGCCACACTGGGACCTGGTTTCACCCACTGAAGTCAACCATGTGCACAAGGGACCTTCTTCACTTTTATTATTTATTTATTTATTTATATTTAAAACTTTTTTATCCTAATCTTCTCACCTCAGACCGGTTCACATCAAGAATTCAATGCTATTAATACGATTAAAACAACCGACAACCATAAGAGATTAGAAGAGGGGGAGAAGGCAGTTTGCAAGGATTCTTGCGAGGATTTTCCCAGCGGACGTTACTTACTTACTTATTTATTTACTAGCTTGGGGACCCAGCGGTGCCCGGGTTATTTGAGAAAGGCATTGTGTGCCAAGGTTGGTCTTTGGTACTTCAGTTGTGGCCTAGTCTGGAAAATCAAGTAGAGGAAGCCTTACTGGCAAATCAGGTTGTGGCCTAGTCTGGAAAATCAAGTAGAGGAAGCCTTACTGGCAAATCAGGTTGTGGCCTAGTCTGGGAAATTAAGTAGAGGAAGCCTTACTGGCAAATCAGGTTGTGGCCTAGTCTGGGAAATCAAGTAGAGGAAGCCTCACTGGCAAATCAGGTTGTGGCCTAGTCTGGGAAATCAAGTAGAGGAAGCCTTACTGGCAAATCAGGTTGTGGCCTAGTCTGGGAAATCAAGTAGAGGAAGCCTTACTGGCAAATCAGGTTGTGGCCTAGTCTGGGAAATTAAGTAGAGGAAGCCTTACTGGCAAATCAGGTTGTGGCCTAGTCTGGGAAATCAAGTAGAGGAAGCCTTACTGGCAAATCAGGTTGTGGCCTAGTCTGGAAAATCAAGTAGAGGAAGCCTTACTGGCAAATCAGGTTGTGGCCTAGTCTGGAAAATCAAGTAGAGGAAGCCTTACTGGCAAATCAGGTTGTGGCCTAGTCTGGGAAATCAAGTAGAGGAAGCCTTACTGGCAAATCAGGTTGTGGCCTAGTCTGGCAAATCAGGTTGTGGCCTAGTCTGGAAAATCAAGTAGAGGAAGCCTTACTGGCAAATCAGGTTGTGGCCTAGTCTGGGAAATCAAGTAGAGGAAGCCTTACTGGCAAATCAGGTTGTGGCCTAGTCTGGGAAATTAAGTAGAGGAAGCCTTACTGGCAAATCAGGTTGTGGCCTAGTCTGGGAAATCAAGTAGAGGAAGCCTTACTGGCAAATCAGGTTGTGGCCTAGTCTGGAAAATCAAGTAGAGGAAGCCTTACTGGCAAATCAGGTTGTGGCCTAGTCTGGGAAATCAAGTAGAGGAAGCCTTACTGGCAAATCAGGTTGTGGCCTAGTCTGGGAAATCAAGTAGAGGAAGCCTCACTGGCAAATCAGGTTGTGGCCTAGTCTGGGAAATCAGGTAGTGGCAGACTCTCGAACATCTAGGGGTGGGGGCATGACTGGCAAATCAGGTTGTGGCCTAGTCTGGGAAATCAAGTAGGCAAATCAGGTTGTGGCCTAGTCTGGGAAATCAAGCCTTACTGGCAAATCAGGTTGTGGCCTAGTCTGGCCTAGTCTGGCCTTACTGGCAAATCAGGTTGTGGCCTAGTCTGGGAAATTAAGTAGAGGAAGCCTCTCTGGCAAATCAGGTTGTGGCCTAGTCTGGAAAATCAAGTAGAGGAAGCCTTACTGGCAAATCAGGTTGTGGCCTAGTCTGGAAAATCAAGTAGAGGAAGCCTTACTGGCAAATCAGGTTGTGGCCTAGTCTGGGAAATCAAGTAGAGGAAGCCTTACTGCCAAATCAGGTTGTGGCCTAGTCTGGGAAAAGGAAGCCTCACTGGCAAATCAGGTTGTGGCCTAGTCTGGGAAATCAAGTAGAGGAAGCCTCACTGGCAAATCAGGTTGTGGCCTAGTCTGGGAAATCAAGTAGAGGAAGCCTCACTGGCAAATCAGGTTGTGGCCTAGTCTGGGAAATTAAGTAGTTGTTACTGGCAAATCAGGTTGTGGCCTAGTCTGGAAAATCAAGTAGAGGAAGCCTTACTGGCAAATCAGGTTGTGGCCTAGTCTGGGAAATCAAGTAGAGGAAGCCTCACTGGCAAATCAGGTTGTGGCCTAGTCTGGGAAATCAAGTAGAGGAAGCCTCACTGGCAAATCAGGTTGTGGCCTAGTCTGGGAAATCAAGTAGAGGAAGCCTTACTGGCAAATCAGGTTGTGGCCTAGTCTGGAAAATCAAGTAGAGGAAGCCTTACTGGCAAATCAGGTTGTCTGGCCTAGTCTGGGCCTAGTCTGGGAAATCAAGGTAGAGGAAGCCTCACTGGCAAATCAGGTTGTGGCCTAGTCTGGGAAATCAAGTAGAGGAAGCCTTACTGGCAAATCAGGTTGTGGCCTAGTCTGGAAAATCAAGTAGAGGAAGCCTTACTGGCAAATCAGGTTGTGGCCTAGTCTGGAAAATCCAGTAGAGGAAGCCTTACTGGCAAATCAGGTTGTGGCCTAGTCTGGAAAATCAAGTAGAGGAAGCCTTACTGGCAAATCAGGTTGTGGCCTAGTCTGGAAAATCAAGTAGAGGAAGCCTTACTGGCAAATCAGGTTGTGGCCTAGTCTGGGAAATCAAGTAGAGGAAGCCTTACTGGCAAATCAGGTTGTGGCCTAGTCTGGGAAATCAAGTAGAGGAAGCCTTACTGGCAAATCAGGTTGTGGCCTAGTCTGGGAAATTAAGTAGAGGAAGCCTTACTGGCAAATCAGGTTGTGGCCTAGTCTGGGAAATCAAGTAGAGGAAGCCTTACTGGCAAATCAGGTTGTGGCCTAGTCTGGAAAATCAAGTAGAGGAAGCCTTACTGGCAAATCAGGTTGTGGCCTAGTCTGGGAAATCAAGTAGAGGAAGCCTCACTGGCAAATCAGGTTGTGGCCTAGTCTGGGAAATCAAGTAGAGGAAGCCTTACTGGCAAATCAGGTTGTGGCCTAGTCTGGAAAATCAAGTAGAGGAAGCCTTACTGGCAAATCAGGTTGTGGCCTAGTCTGGAAAATCAAGTAGAGGAAGCCTTACTGGCAAATCAGGTTGTGGCCTAGTCTGGGAAATCAAGTAGAGGAAGCCTTACTGGCAAATCAGGTTGTGGCCTAGTCTGGGAAATCAAGTAGAGGAAGCCTTACTGGCAAATCAGGTTGTGGCCTAGTCTGGGAAATCAAGTAGAGGAAGCCTTACTGTCTGGGAAATCAGGTTGTGGCCTAGTCTGGGAAATCAAGTAGAGGAAGCCTTACTGGCAAATCAGGTTGTGGCCTAGTCTGGAAAATCAAGTAGAGGAAGCCTTACTGGCAAATCAGGTTGTGGCCTAGTCTGGAAAATCAAGTAGAGGAAGCCTTACTGGCAAATCAGGTTGTGGCCTAGTCTGGGAAATCAAGTAGAGGAAGCCTCACTGGCAAATCAGGTTGTGGCCTAGTCTGGGAAATCAAGTAGAGGAAGCCTTACTGGCAAATCAGGTTGTGGCCTAGTCTGGAAAATCAAGTAGAGGAAGCCTTACTGGCAAATCAGGTTGTGGCCTAGTCTGGGAAATCAAGTAGAGGAAGCCTTACTGGCAAATCAGGTTGTGGCCTAGTCTGGAAAATCAAGTAGAGGAAGCCTTACTGGCAAATCAGGTTGTGGCCTAGTCTGGGAAATCAAGTAGAGGAAGCCTTACTGGCAAATCAGCCATGCAGAGTCCGTTATGCAATTTTTCCCTCAGTGGCAACCAATCTCCTCTGTCTGGTGCCTTAGAGGGTTGGAGTTCTGAGGCTGGCCAGTCAGAGCCATTTATGCAAATAATCCCGGAGTTGCAGCCAATCGAAACGCTGGCACATATTCCTCCCGTCGCTCGGCCCACCCGCCCACTGCCCGCAAACACTGACTTTTTATTATATGTAATAGATAGATTTATTAAAAAGACGGTCCCTCAAATACAGCGGCCCCAGACCATGCAAGGCCTTGAAAGTTAACACCATCACCTTGAAGGTGATCTGGTGCTCGACCGGAAGCCAATGGAGCTGCTGGAGGATGGGTGTTATGTGACATCTCACTGGGGTCCCAGTGAGAAGTCGGGCAGCGGCATTCTGGACAAGCTTTAGTTTCCGGATCACTAACAAGGGCAGGCCAATGTAAAGGGCGTTACAGTAGTCCAGTCTCGAGATTACCATGGCTTGGAGCACCGTGGCCAGGTCATCTCCAGATAGGTAGGGGGCCAGACGCCTAGCTTGCCGCAGGTGGAAAAAAGGCGGTTTTGCTGACGGTGGAGACCTGGGTTTCTATCGACAGCAACGGGTCTAACACGACCCCAAGGCTCTTAACTGAGGATGTCGGGCATAATGCCTCGCCATCCAAGCTAGGCAGTTGGGTCTCCCCACCCACCGGGCGGCCCAGCCACAGTATCTCCGTCTTTGCTGGATTCACCCTCAATCTGCTGGCACGCAGCCAACCAGTAGCAGCTTCAAGGCACTGTTGGAAACAAGAGGGTACAGAGTCCGGTCAGCCTTGGCACCATATGATCAGCATCTGCTGTTCCGTGATTGGACCAGACAGGCACCATATGATCAGCATCTGCTGTTCCGTGATTGGACCAGGAGGATGCCACATGATCAGCCATCTTCTGTTTCATGATTGGGCTAGAAGGCTATCACATGACTTCCCTGGAGTCAGGTGTTTTCTAAGAAACAAAACTTAAGGAAATCAGACTGGGCATGTGCAGGAATGCGAGATTAGAAACACTGTTTCTTCAAGAACGATGCGTGGACAGTTCGTGTTACATGAAGATTGGCTGCAATTTTAGCTGCGACACAAGAACTAACCAATGAATTATAGAGCAAACGTAAGCTTTACTAATTGGATGATAATACAATTGCACCACAGAAATTAACCAATGAATTGAATGAAAGGGCGGCCTTAAGCTGAACCCAGAGGTTGTATAAATGTGAATGACTGGAGTCAATCGGGGTTCTGACCTTTCAGCGCCATGTTGCGCACGGTTGGGACCTCTGCAGCTGTGGATCAATAAAAACTGCTTTCAGAGTAACCTGGTTGTCTGTCTCCTGTGTTCCTGCTGCCTGCACGACGCAGCCTATTCAAGGGGGGCGAGCCTTCTGGCATCTGCTACACAATCACAGAGCATTCTGAACTCCAGCAATGTTGGAATTGAACCAATTTTGACACACGGAACTCCCATGACCAACAGGAAATACTGGAATGGATTTGGTGGGCATTGACCTTGAGCTTTGGAGTTGGAGTTCACCCACATCCAGAGAGCACTGTGGACTCAAACAATGATAGATCTGGACCAAATTTGGCACAAACACTAAATATGCCCAAATTTGAACACTGGTGGAATTTGGGGGGAAATAGACCTTGACATTTGGGAGTTGTAGTTGCTGGGATTTATGGTTCACCTACAGTCAAAGAGAATTCTGAACCTCACCAACAATAGAATTGGGCCAAACACAGAAGGGACTCACTTGCCTGCACATGTGCACCACGTTGCCATGCACCGAGCACGCCTGCTCTCCCCTCCCCGCTTGGAGTCTCAGAAACAGCCCTCCCCTTTGTGGAGAGGCCGTCCAATCACAGCGGAGGAAGGCTTTTGGTGCGAGAATTCGCCCTGTGTTTCCAAAAAGGAAGAGAAGGCGGAGAGATCTTCAGCCTTCTCTGCCCAAGGGCTTCCTAAGACCATTAGAAATATGTGTTTTCTGATGGTCTTTGGCGACCCTCTGAAACCCCCTCCCGACCCCCAGGTTGAGAACTACTGCCCCAAAGGATACTCCCAGGCCCGGATTACCCATAAGGCCACCCTAGGCCATGGCCTAGGGCGGCACCTTTGGGGGGGGGGCAGCAGGTCCGGACCCCCCCAAAAAAAGTTTTAAAAAAATCAAAAAAAATTTTAAGGGCGCATGCGCACGGCAGCATAAGCGCCATCCACGGCCACCCCCCCTTTGCTAATACAAATTAGCTGTCGGAGTAAGGTGTTATCTGTACGCGGATGATGTCCAGATCTGTCACTCCTTCCCACCTGTCACTAAGGAGACTGTCCAGACTTTGAACAGGTGCTTGGCTGCTGTGTCGGACTGGATGAGGGCTAGCAAATTGAAACTTAATCCAGACAAGACAGAGGTCCCCTTGGTCAGTCGAAAGGCCGAACAGGGCATAGGGTTACAGCCTGTGTTGGATGGGGTTACACTCCCCCTGAAGATGCAGGTTCGCAGCCTGGGCGTGATCCTGGACTCATCGCTGGGTCTGAAACCCCAGGTCTCAGCGGTGGCCAGGGGAGCTTTTGCAGTTAAGACACGTGTGCCAGCTGTGCCCATACCTTGGGAAGTCTGATCTGGCTACGGTCATTCATGCCCTGGTCACATCCCGAATAGATTACTGCGACGCACTCTACATGAGACTGCCTTTGAAGACAGTTCAGAAATTGCAGCTAGTCCAACGGGTGGCAGCCAGATTACTAACTGGAGCTACGTACAGGGAGCATACCACCCCCCCTGTTGTGTCAGCGCCACTGGCTGCCTGTCCATTTCCGATCTCAATTCAAAGTGCTGGTTTTGACCTTTAAAGCTCTATACGGTTCTGGCCCAGCTTGCTTGTCTGAACGCATCAGCCTCTACGTCCCACCTCGTAATTTAAGATCATCTGGGGAGGCCCTGCTCTCGCTCCCGCCGACTTCTCAAACGCGGTTGGTGGGGACGAGAGAGAGGGCCTTCTCGGTGTTGGCTCCCCGTCTGTGGAACGCGCTTCCAAGCGACATATGATCAACCCCATCCCTCCTAGCATTCAGGGAAAAAGTGAAATCTTAGCTGTGGGACCAGGCGTTTGCACATTAGCACAATGCAGCACTTTGGACTGGATTTGTAATGGCAAGTTGATAGATATGGCTCAATGCTCCTGTTATGGACGAAATACTAACTTAAGAGAATGTGTATGATGTATTAATGCTAATAGTATTTTAATGTATTTTACTACTGTATGTTTTTAGTTTTATATTGTATTTTATTATGTTGGCATCAAATTGTGCCTTTTGTTAGGCCACTCTGAGTCCCCCCTCGGGGGTAGAGAAGAGCGGGGTAGAAATGTTGGAAATAAATAAATAAATAAAAACAGAGCATTGAAACCCCATTCCCATCCTCCCACTTTCCCTCGTGGTAGCAACAAAACCAGCCAGGAAGACAAAGCACATTCCCCAACTCACGTTCAGTAAATACCAGGATTTTCAAAGGTCAGGATGTCTAAATCGGGAATCAAGATCAGGATATAAGAACACAGAATCCCAACAACACCTTGCCCACCACAAACTCCAGGTCCCAAATGCCCACCTTATATTAGGACCCACCCTTAATCAGACGACTCCCCACTTTCATCCTCTACAGCTGCATCCTCTTGCCTCTGCTGCCATGAGGTCCATCTTTTGTCAGAACTTAGATTCCCCCACCCAGTCTCCCCCTCAGGCCAGTCAGAATCATCCGAAAAACCCGTAAAGGTGTCAGAGCTAGTGGGTGCTTCACAAACAGTCTGCACCTCTTTCACTTGACTCTGGTCTATTTCTTCATCTGATGAATCCCCTCATTTCCACAAAACCCCTCACTGCATTCCTTTTCAATGGTCTCTGTACGTTTTTGACGTATCTTTTTACATTGCTGAATGTCTTCCTCGCTTGATCCACGAAGAGCCCTTTTCCTGCTTAGAGTGTTATCACCCACAGCCCCTCCCAACTCCATACTGCTGCCAGAAGCCGAGGATTCAGTTTCAGCTGAGTCTAAACTGACGTCAGACGCTTACTTGTCTCGGCACAAAGGTAGGCCCATGTAGAGAGCGTTACAGTAGTTCAGCCTCGAAATGACCGTAGCTTGGATCACCGTGGCCAGGTGGCCACGGTGATCCAAGCTACGGTCATTTCGAGGCTGAACTACTGTAACGCTCTCTACATGGGCCTACCTTTGTCGGTGACCCGGAAAATTAAGCTAGTGCAGAACGCCACAGCCCGGTTGCTCGCTGGTGTTCCTGCGAGCTGCCATATTACACCCATTCTGCGAGAGCTGCACTGGCTCCCTATTGAGTTCCAGATCACCTTCAAAGTGTTAGTTTTGACTTTCAAGGCCTTGTATGGCCTGGGGCCAGTGTACCTGAGGGACCGCCTAACCCCCATACTGTCCCCCTGTTCTCCGAAGAGGGGAATCTTTTGACTGTGCCTCGCATCAAGGAGTTCCGGCTCACTTCAACACGTAGAAGGGCATTTTCTGTCATCGCCCCAGACCTCTGGAATGCGTTACCCCCAGAGGTTAGGGCCTTGCGCAACCTGTTGGCTTTCTGGAAGGCCTGTAAGGCATTTTTAGACTGTGTTTCTTCTCGTAATTGTTTTATTTTGTTTTTAATGCTATGGTTGATGTATTGTACTGAAATGTCTGTTGTAAGCCGCCCCGAGCCACTGGGAGTGGCAGCTAATAAATCTAATTAATAAATAAACAAATAAATAAGAAGCAGCCACATCCAAGCCTCTGCTACTAAGAGTAACTGGAGCCACAGGCTCAACTACAACAATATATGTGGTTGTTAACTCTTGTCTAAAAACAGTCCCGGCCCTTATTCTGGGAATGCTTCCTTCCAAAGCCCAGATTTCACTAGCCTCCTAAAGGACAGGAGGGAGGGGGCAGAGCTGATCTCACTCGGGAGGGAGTTCCATAGCCAAGGGGCCACCACAGAGAAGGCAGTGTCCCTCGTTCCCACCAGACGCGCTTGTGAAGGTGGCGGGACTGAGAGCAGGGCCTCTCCGGAAGATCTTAGCGTATACCACTTTTCTGTCAAAGCCACCTAGAACACTTTATGAATGCACCTGCCCTTCATTTCCATCTTCTCCTCCCTTTCCAGGTTTTCATCCTCTGCCCACATTTTTGATAAAAGATTAACCCAAGCAGTTGATGTTCTGATTATCTCCCAAACGAGGCGCGCTGAGTGATCTGCGGAGGCTCAAGCAGAGCCTGTCCTCACATTAGAAGATCTGGACCTGGGGACCCAGTGTTTGCTTCCCTCTTCCTCTTGCCTCCTCTTGACATCTCAGGGGGTGTCTTGACTGTGGGATCATTGCAAATTGGTGGCACTCGAACTGCCATAGTTTTGAGCAGTATTTATTTATTTATTTATCGTGTCAGGAGCGAACCAAACAGTTGTATTGCATTAAGAAAAACAAACAAAACAAAACACAAAGTTTGAAGACTTGGTATTGTATTAAATGCCCTTTGACCAATAGCTGGCCACTTGGAGTGCCTCTGGTGTGGCTGTGAGAAGGTCCTCCATTGTGCCTGCGGCAGGGCTCAGGTTGCATTGCAGTAGGTGGTCTGTGGTTTGCTCTTCTCCGGACTCGCACGTTGCGGACTCCACTTTGTGGCCCCATTTCGTAAGGTTGGCTCTGCATCTCGTGGTGCCAGACTGTTCAGCGCCTTCCTAGTCGCCCCATCTTCTGTGTGCCCAGGAAGGAGTCTCTCATTCAGTGTCAGCCATGGCTTGAGGTTCCGGGTTGTAGCCTGCCACTTTTGGACTCTCGCTTGCTGAGGTGTTCCAGCGTGTGTCTCTGTAGATCTTAGAAAACTATTTCTTGATTTAAGTCGTTGGCATGCTGGCTGATACCCAAACAGGGGATGGGACAGAGATGTCACTGCCTTGGTCCCTTCACTATTGGTTGCTACTTCCTGGCTAAAAAGGGGAATGTGGCTGTTAATGAGACATGCCGCATTATCACGGGGTGCCTGCACCCTACACCACTGGAGAAATTACACTGTTCTAAGCAGTGAGATCCTGGGAGTTGTAGTTCGGCGAGACACCAGCACTCTTTGGCAGAGAAAACAACTCGATCTGTGGCAGTTCAAAGGGGGGGGGGGTGTGTGAAATGGCATTCATCCTGCAATGTAGATGCACCTTGGGTTTGGTCCTGAAACAGAGTTTATTGCTTCTTAAACAATAGTCAGAGTGGAGTTGGACTAGATGACCTTAGAGGTGCCTCCTATATCTTATGATTCATTCATCCATTCGTAGGAGTTATTCATTCACCCATGGGATATTTTGGTGCCTGGGAGTTTGGCAGAGTCTCCTCCTCTGGAGGTTTAGAAACAGAGGCCAAATGGCCGTCTGTAGGGAGGGCTTAGATTGGGTATTCTTGCCTAGCGGAAGGGAGCTGGATTGGACTGCCTTTGAGGAGCCCCTTTCAAACACCCTCATTATTTTATTCACTCATCAACCGCTGCCTGGGAGTCCAGTGGAGTCGCCTTCTTCACCAAGATGGCCATCTCTCGGGAGGGGTCGGATGGTGTCTGTTGGGTTTCATCCCCGACTGCACAAGGCTCCGGTCTTCAATGAGTAGTTAGCCTAGATAGGATTGGAGTGAGGGATTCCTTCCCCAAATTCCTAGGCATGCGTATCCCAGAAGGGGCTCTGTCTTCACTCTTCTTCCTTGCCACTATTCCCCCCCCCCTTTGAAGATGTAGCAATGTGATCTCTGTGAGGGATGAGGTCACTTCCTCTTTGAAGGGATGTTGATTGCCTTGGCTTGTTGGCCATGTGGCCGTTCTCCATTTTGGCCCTTTCTCCTCCTGCCTTTGTCTTCCGTTGAGTCAGGCCCGGATTAACGTTTTGTGGCGCCCTAGGCCACACTCTGTAAATGCCGCCCCCGAGGGGGGCACTTGCGGGGGCGGGGCCGCTTGTGGGGGGCAGAGCCGGCGCGAGCGAGAAGGAGCCGGGGGGAAGTCCCGCCCCTGGGGCATCTGACGTGGCTTCCCCCTGGCTCTTCGTGCTTCGCGCGGCGGGCGCCGCTCCTTCCTTCACTGAAGGAAGGAGGGGCGCCTGCCCGCGCGAGCGAGGAGGCGGCGGGGGAAGCCACGTCAGACGCCCTAGGGGTGGGACTTCCCCCGGCTCCTTCTCCCTCACGCGGGCGGGCGCCGCTCCTTCCTTCAGTGAAGGAAGGAGGGGCGGAGCCGGCGTGAGGGAGAAGGAGCCGGGGGGAAGTCCCACCCCTAGGGCGTCTGACATGGCTTCCCCCCACCTCCTCCTCGCTCGCAAAGGTGCCCCTCCTTCCTTCACTGAGGAAAGGAGCGGCGCCGCCCGCGTGAGAGAGAAGGAGCCGGGGAAGTCCCGCCTCCTTCACTGAAGGAAGGAGCGGCGCCCACCCACGCGCGAGTGAGGAGGCGGCGGGGGGAAGCTACGTCAGACGCCCTAGGGGCAGCAGGACTTCCTCCCGGCTCGTTCTCTCTCACGCAGGCGGGCGCCGCTCCTTCCTTCAGTAAAGGAAGGAGGCTCGGAGCCAGCGCGAGGGAGAAGGAGCTGGGGGGAAGTCCCGCCTCTAGGGCATCTGATGTGGCTTCCCCCCGCCTCCTCCCTGCTCGCGCCAGCCCTGCCCCTCCTTCCTTCAGTGCACAGGCACAGAAGCAAGCGTCAGGCATGTAGCCAGGGGGGCTAAGGGGGCTTCAGCCCCCCCCCCAAAATTCTCAGGGTGGTCCGCGAAAAGGCCTTTCTGGTACATTATTTAAACTATTATGTTTATTCATATCATCTGATCACCATGCTCATTATATCCCACATTAATGGGGTTATTGGGATAACAATACAAAAGGTTTGCTAGGGTAGACCCTCTTCCACCCAGTCTCAGCCCCCCCCGAACCAAACTCACCCCCCCCCCGAATCAAAATCCTGGCTACGGCCCTGCGTCCAAAGATCGGATTTTTTTTAAAAAAATCATTTTTTCAATTTGGGGGGGGTCCGGATCTGCTGCCCCCCCCCATGGCTGCCACCCTAGGCCATGGCCTAGGGTGGCCTTATGGGTAATCCGGGCCTGCATTGAGTCAGGTTGCCTCTTGCCTTTCTCCAGGCGAGATGTAGCTGCATGGATCCTGTTTTGCTATTTTTCTCCTTTTACCTTTCTTACTTATTGTTTATTTATTAGGAGCGTGTCTATCCCGTCCTTCTCGCCTCCGAAGAGGGACTCAGGACGGCTACCACCAAGCACCATTCGGTGCCAAACAATAAAAGAAGCATAATATACAATTAACCTACATCAGTGTTTTTCAACCTTTTTTGAGCCATGGCACACTTTTTACATTTACAAAATCCTGGTGCACACCACCAACCAAAGTGACACAAAATGACACTCTAACACAGTAATACGTATAGTTAATATGTTTTTTAAAGTACTTACATCCTCAGTGTGAAACCTGGGCCTGTTTCGATGAACACAACATAGATATCCTGGCAGGAGTGGCAGAAAGATACACAGGAAGGTCTTGCTCAACAGCTGTCAGTCTCTGTCTGTGTTTAGTTTTGGGGGAAATAGACCTTGACATTTGGGAGTTACAGTTTCTGGGATGTATAGTTAACACACAATCAAAGAGCATCCTGAAGTCTTGCAACAATGGAATTGAACCAAACTTGGCATATTTATTTATTTATTTATTATTTCGCATTTGTCTGTGCCCCCCACGGCTCGGGGCGACTTGAACTCTCATTACCAACAGAAAGTACTGAAAGGGTTTGCTTGGGAATTGACCTTGAGTTTGGAAGTTGTCGTTATGTTGTTTGTTTTCTATCCAGAATCACAATGTTGGCAGGAGGCTCGCCACTTTAAGGTCCCTAAAACAGGCATGGGAAAACTTCGGCCCTCTGGGTGCTTTGGACATCCTAACAGCCTGAGGCTCTTTCCTGCTTAAGTGGCTGAGTGGGGGAAAGGAAAAGGGCCTGAGGCTGCTAGGAATGGTGGGAGTTGGAATCCAAAACACCTGGAAGGTCCAAGTTTGCCCATGCCAGCTTTTGACAGAGACCTCTCTCCCCCCCCACCCTTCCCCTTCGCGCCCTTTCTTCCCCCTCCTGCCGAACCTGATTCCCACGGAGATTGCTATGGGAAAATTCCCACGCCTGGAGCCTGTGTTCACGGGAAAACTTTGGACTGCGTGACGGCCCAGGGACAATGGAACGTTGGCAAAGCTGCCCCCCCTCCCTGAGACCTGGGTGGTCCAGGTTGAGATGTCTAGTTTCCCCAAGGGCCATCATGAGATTTCTAGTTTCCCAAGTACTAAAGACTTTTTCATGGACAAAAACAAGGACTCTCATCCCTCATGTATATCCAGGAACCCTTTTCACTCCTTCCTGTTATTTTTCTGGTTTGCTGGTTTCCCTAAGGAGAGCAGCGTTTGGACATTTGCTTTGAATGGCCTTTTCTTCTGTTTGGGCTACAAAGGAACGATGTATAGTTGCAGGAGGGCACCCCTTCACCCCAATGTTTATGTGGTTTTTCCTTTTATTATTTTCCTATTTGTTGTTGCTCTATGTTGTAAAAGACCTCACTGGAACCCTGTGCTGGGAACCAGGAGGACCGCAGTTTGACCAACCGTTTCATTCAAAAATGGCCATTATTTTTCCCATTGCATGATTATAGGGGTGGATGCCAGTTCTTTCCTTAGGGTCTTTCTCTTAAGGTCCACTGGGGTCTGCTCGTCCGTGGCCCTATTAAATTCTGAGTTTAGCCTATTAATAGGACAAACATTCATATTTCATAAACATGGCTGTCTCCATGGGGGATCGAATCCCCATGCATGGCCAAAATAAAACTTGTTTAAACCAGCCACCTCACACAGAAACCAAAACCTTTTGTTGATCAGTGTTTTTCAATAACAGGAAGACATCGACCTGGGACCAAAACCAAAAACCGTTTGTTTTCAAACCACAACAATAGCCAGTCTAGCTAGAAGGACGTGACAAAGTCCTTGTTTGCCCCAAGGACATATTAAGCCCACCTTAATCCCATCACCACAAGCCAGTTTCGTTGTTCTCGTCTTTGTCCCACCTCCCTGGTTTCTCATTGGCCGAATTGCAAGAGGCGCTAGCTTGCAATTGGCTGGGGGTTGCCTACCGGCTTTCTGACGCTCAGCTGTTTACAACGTTCCATCCAATCAGCTGAGAGAGAGCGCGGCAGGGGCGGGCGCCAAATTTGAATCTGTATGGACACAAAAAGTATAAAATGCCTTATATTTGCCAAATAAAGCATGAAAAACTCGGGACTTTGCAGTTGTCATCCTTTCTCAGCTGGGACAGACCTTCTCTCGGTGGGCACGGTTCCGGATCTTGGTGAGACAATTGATTGGGTTGGGGAAAACTAGCGCTTCCAAAGGTCCGCCGAGGTTTTCAAGGGATCCTCGCTCTTAGGGGCGGTCTGGGCTCTTGGCCCCATCTGGGCAAGACCCCCTAAATTGGTTCGGTAACAAGGCCATCCTTCAAAACCAGTCTGATTTCCTTGGAATTCAAGCAGAAGGCTCAGCATATCGGAAGGCTGAGTAACTCTGGGGAGTTCCAATCGCCTCCAAACCAGTCGCCTGGCCTCCAGAGGAAGACTTTGTGACTTCAAGTTTGGCCATCTGACTGGGGCTGCGAGTGTCCCTACCTCAAAGCCATTGGAAGAGAAAGAACTCAGAGAACCTTCTAGCTAAAGCAGGGCCTCTCCAGACGATCTTAAGGTCCTTGGGGGTTCGTAGAGGTAGATACGTTCGGACAGGTAAGCTGGGCCAGAACCATTTAGGGTTTTATACAGTAGATCAAGGCCAGCACTTTGAATTTTGCTCAGAAGCTAATAGGCACCCAGTGGAGCTGGCGTAACAAGGGGTTGTACGTTCCCTGTACCCCGCTCCAGTGAGCAGCCTGGCTGCCAAGCGTTGGACTAGCTGGAGCTTCCAAACAGTCTTCAGAGGCAACCCCACGTAGAGTGAGTTGCAGTAATCTATGCAGGATGTAACCAGAGCGTGGACCACCGTGGCCAAGTCAGACTTCCCAATATAGCTTAGGAGATAGCTTAGTAATCTTGTTAGCTCCGAGACCTTTTTCTATCCAGAATGGATTTCCTCGTGACTTCAAGAAACACATGTTTTTGGAACCTAAAGTAGTGGCTCCTGCAATCCTGTGCCATCCTGTTGAATGGAAGCGTGTTGAACTAATCCTGGCTCATTACACGTGGGTTTCTGCTGGTTATGAAATGTGCTTCTGTCACTCTGATATATTTTTGTGGAACCGCCTCCAGTGAGGGTTATTTTGAGCCTAACAGCTCGGATGCCCATCAGTGTCTAACTACCTGGAACGAGGGGGTAGGACCGGATGGCCTTTGGAGTGCCTTCCAGCTCCAGACTCTATCTCTTCCACACACTCAGCTCCCGTGATCTCTATCTCTCTCTTGCTCTTTTCTTGCTTTGGGAATTGGCCCGTTTCCCTGAGTGGTCCTCCCACATACAGCTCCGTGGAGATAAAAGCAGATCTCTGCCAAAGGAAAGAGGCTGGAGCCATGACGCTTTTCCCTTTGGCAGTCCTCTTTCTCCTCCTTGGAGGGAATGAAAGCAGGGTTTTCTCGGTATGCCATTTGACCAAGATTCTGCTTGACTCCAATGTGGATGGAATCGGGAACCTCACCTTGAATGACTGTGAGTTCCTTCTTTCTAAGTTGGATCCCTTCCTTGAAACCTGGCTGTGGAATTCGCCCCTTCTTCCCTTAAATGCAAATGTTGGTGTACCTCTTTCTCCCTCCAAAGGTGCAGCTACACTATAGAGTTCATGCAGTTCAATCCCACTTGGCGTGACCTTAGCCCTCTCTGCCAAAGTGTGCGGGAGCCTCACCAAACTACAACTCCCATGATCCTATGGCTGTTTAAGTGTAGTCAAACTGCTTGAGTGCCCAGCATTTTGTTCCTAAAGGATTTTTAGTGAAAATTCCGTTACTATTTCGTTATAGTAATTGTGCATTGTGGAAACTTCAGGGGCACCTTTCTCCCTTATTTTACAGCCATTGGGGTGAAACTTGCTACAATGGTAGAACACAGTCACCATTGTTAACCCACCAAATTTCAGAACGTTTCACTTATCCACAGTTTTTGCGGAATTCTCAAAGGTTTTATAAAGAACTAGCTGTACCCGTGCACGCGTTGCTGAGCCATAGTCTGTGGCTAACCCCTTCTACCCACATGGTGGGAAAGCACAATCAAAGGACTCTTACATTTTGTCGTGGGTATGTGTGTGTTTCCTCCTTCCTTCCGTCTTTCCTTTCCCTCCATCCTCCCTCTTCCTTTCTTCCTTCCTCTTCCTTTCTTTCTCCCCCTTCACCCTTTCCTGCTCTCCTTCTTTTTCTTTCCCTCTCTCTCTGTCACACCACAGCCCGGTTCCGGTGAACCGAACCGCCGCCATGTCTCTAGCAAGAAGGCAGAGAGGCCAGAAAGCCCGGCTCATCCGTTTCCCTCAACAGGGCCCCAGCGGGTCAGAGAGAAGCACAGCGCGGCCCTTTCCCATAGAGATAACAACACCTAGAGCCGAGTCGGCTCGCAGCCTCCCTTTTCCACAGCTGAGCCAGCTAACGAGGTGGAAATCCAGAAGTCTGCAGATAGGAGAGAAGCGAAATACCCCCTTTCTGTTCCCGTGGGAAGGCCCAGGAGAGGTCAGCGCATCGCGGAGCTAGGTAGAGCTAAACCTATAAAGGCCCAGGCCGGACTTCAGTCTTTATCTCGTGCCAACTTTTGAACTACCTTGCCAATCTCCACTGCGGGGGCCTAGGAGGTCTTCCTAGCCGTGGGGACCTTGTTACCAAGCCAGGCTATCGGGCCTGTGGATTAGCCCTTGTGGCATCAAGAGACTTTATCCTTTGCAACTTCCAGAGTGTAAGCTAGACTGTAGCTGCTCCCAATGCATCACGCCGAGACCAGGTCGTGGATCAACGAAAGCTTTATTCAGTAGTACAAACAGGGACTAAGTCGGAAGTGCCGGGCATTCTGGCACTCCCGTATTTATACACTCCCCCACTTTCAAAAGACAATTTCCCGCTTCCCTTTTCCCGCCGGCGCCTTTCCCGCCAGGACAGCAGACCGTTGCCTGCCCAGGTGTTCCTTATCAGTTGTTATGTCTGTGTTAGGGATACGGATTTTGGGCGCCAACTTCTTGGCCCGGAATCCCGATCCCTGACAGGATGCCTCCCTCTTCGTCCTGGGGAGAAATAGAATGGTCAGATTTACTCTCGATTCCAGGATCTAAGGTCCCCTGGTATTTTTTTAATAAGCTACAGTGGAACACTGGGTGTACCTTGCCCATGGTTTTGGGTAAATGCAATTCATAAGATACAGGGTTGATGCGGCGTTTCACTCTAAATGGGCCCAAGTACCGGGGCCCTAGTTTCTTGGATGGGAGGTTTAACTTCAAGTGTTTGATGGACAACCACACCAGTTCCCCTCCCTTAATCGCTCGCCCTCGCGGCGTCGTTGGTCCGCATATAGTTTGTACCGCCTCCGCGCAGTCTCGAGCGCTTCTACTATTCGATGCCAGGTTTCACCTACTCTCTTCCCCCAGGGTTCCTGTACCTCTTCACTCCCCTCCAGCTCTGCGAGTCTAGGCAAGGATGCCACCGTCCTCCCGTACACTGCTTCGAACGGCGACATGCCTGTTGCGGAGTGGACGGCCCCATTGAATGCTACCTCGGCGAAAAGGAGTAGGTCTACCCAATTGGATTGCTCCCGGTTGGCGTAAGCCTGGAGAAACTGTCCCAGGGACTGTTGTGTTCTTTTCACTCCGCCGTTCGTCATAGGGTGATAAGCGGAGTTCAGCCCTCTCTCCGCCCCCAAAACCTTTACAAATCTCTTCCAGAATCGTGCCGCGAATTGTACCCCGCGGTCGCTTATGACTTTCTCAGGGCACCCGTGCAAGCGGTAGATAAGTCGGCCAATTTCTTGGCGGACAGTAGTCGCGCCAGAGGGACAAAGTGCGCCTGTTTGGAGAACAGGTCTACCACGGTCCATATGAATTTGCATCCCTTGCTCGGGGGTAATTCCCCGACGAAATCCATTGCGACGTGGGTCCACGCTTCCCGGGGTTCCGCTACGGTTTGGAGCAATCCCTGTGGTTTCGCGTGGGGCACCTTGTTCCAGGCGCAATTGTCACATTCGGCTATGTGGGACTTCAGCCACCAGCACTGCCTACTTAAAGACTTTATTGTTTTCGCTACCCCTAGATGGCCTGCGCTGGGGTGGTCGTGGCACCTGTCTAGCATCTCCTTCCGCATCTCCTGTGGGATATACAGTTTCGTGCCCTTATACCATAGCCCCCCTTGATTGTGGCATTTCCCCCTGTTATCTGTTAGCCATTTATCCTGTACGCAAGCTTTTTTTAGCTCCTCTTCCCATGCTCCCTTTTCCTGTGATAGTACGGTGAACCGTTCCTCTCTTGCTTTTTGGCTGCGCGTTTGCACCGCCATCCCTAGTTGCTGGTCGGTGAATATTGTTTCCATCACTTCCACCTGGGGTTTGGTGTGACAGGGCGTCCGCTAGGACGTTCTCCTTCCCTCTGAATGCTTTGAGTTGGAAATTAAACCGGCTGAAATATTGGGCCCATCTGATCTGTTTTGCCGATAATTTCCAGGGGGACTTTAAATATTGGAGGTTCCTGTGGTCGCTCCATACTTCAAAAGGCATCTTCCCTCCTTCTAGGAGGTAGCGCCAATTTTCAAGGGCCAGTTTCACTGCGAATGCTTCCTTTTCCCAAATGGGCCATTTTTGCTCTACCTGTCCTAGTTTGCGCGATAGGTATGCGCACGGTCTCAGTGTCCCCTCGGAGTCCTTCTGAAGGAGCACCGCCCCGTAAGCCCGGTCGGACGCGTCACAGTGTATAGTGAACGGCTTCTCCGGGTCGGGCTGCACTAGTATGGGCTCTCGCGTGAATCTCTCCTTGAGGTCGTCGAACGCCTTTTGGCATTCTGCCGACCATGATAGTTTTGCACCTGGCGCCTTTACCTTCTGGGTTTTCCCCCTCCCCTTCGTTTTCAGCAGTTCAGTTAAGGGTAGCACTACAGTGGCGATGTTGGGTATGAAGTTGCGATAAAAGTTGGCAAATCCTAGGAAGGACTGCAACTGTTTTCGCGTTCTAGGGGCCTCCCACCCCAAGACATCCTTCACTTTGGTTGGGTCCATTCCCACCCCTCGTGCCGAGAGCCGATATCCCAGGAAATCTAGTTGTTTTCGATGAAACTCGCATTTGGCCAATTTCACATATAGTTTCGCCTCCCTAAGTTTCTGCAGTACACGTTTTACCACCTGTACGTGTTGTTCCCAGTCCTCCCCCACGATGAGGATATCGTCTAGGTAAACAAATACCCCCTGATACAGCAGCAGGCGGAGTACTTCATTGATTAGCTGCATGAATATGCCCCCCCCCCCCGCACAAACCGAAGGGCATTATGGCGTATTGGTACTGGCGGAATGTGCATGAGAAGGCCGCCTTCCACTTGTCGGTCTCTTTCACCCGTACTTTATGGTAGGCTTCGGCCAGGTCAAGTTTGGTAAATATTTTCCCCTCCGTGAGGTGGGCCAATAGGTCTTTGACCAGGGGTAGGGGGTACCTGTTCACTGTGCTTATTGCGTTTAACCCCCTGTAATCCACGCACAGCCTAAGCGACCCGTCCTTCTTTGGCCTGAACAGTACCGGGGCCGCTATGGGGGAATTGGAGGGCTCGATGAACCCCCTTTCTAGGTTTACGTCTATGTATTCCCTTAATGCTTCCTTCTCCCTGGGGGACATTGGGTACACCTTAGGTTTGGGGAGTGCTGCTCCTTCAATGAACTCTATCCCGCATTCCACCCTGCGCTTTGGCGGGAGCTGATTTGCCTCGACCGAGCTGAACACATCCACAAATTCCCGGTACTCTGGGGGGATGGGGCATTCATCCTCTCCCGACCGCCCCTCTCCCGGTTCCACCCTGGGCTTCACGTCTTTGCCCCCCCCCCCTTGCCTTCATAGTCTGCTGGGCCCAATCAATTTCTGGATTGTTGGCCCTCAGCCAAGGCATCCCTAGTATCAGCAGATACTTGGTGACAGGGCTAATTACAAAGGGTACTTCCTTCTCTTGTTGTCCTACTTGGCAGGTCACCCCCTCCGTCTGAAAACAGGCCACCCCACCCGCGGCTACGGACCCGTCTAGCTGGGCGAACACAATTGGGTATTTTAAGGGGACCTTGTCGCAATCTAGCGCTGCGGCCACTTCCGGGGTTATTATGTCTCTAGAGCACCCACAGTCTAAGAATGCTTGACAATGCATTTCCTTGTCCCTGCTCCACAGTTTGGCTGGGAATATCATCATTCCCCCGCTGCGACTCACCGCCTCCCCCCAGTCGTCCTCCGCTTCCGGGATCTCCGCCGCACACTTCCCCGTTGCTGTGATTGCTCTGGCTCGGGGTCCCTCTCCCCCTCCTTTGCGCTGCCAGAAGTCGGCCGCCCGGTGTCCAGGTTTGCCGCACACGAAACAGCCTCCTTTCCTCTCCTTGGGCCTTTCCTCCGCTGGTCGTGGTCTCAGCGTCGGCGCCGGGGCATTCCTCCTCGAGTCTCCTCGCGGCCGGCCCTGCTGCTGCTGCGGGACTCCCCGGTGTCGCTGCACCTGGCGTCGGATGGTCTCCACTCTCCCCGCCAGTTAGATCCATTCCACCAGCGTCTCCAGGTCCTCTTGGTGGTACGCCCACTCCAGTATCTCTCTCCGCAGGCCGTCCTTGAACAGCTCAAGTAGGGTTGCCTCCGACCACTCCGGGATGCTCTCGGCCAACCCTTGGAATTCCTCTGCATATTCTGATACTGCTCTGGGTCCCTGGGCAATTGCTTTCAGTTTTTCCTTGGCCCGGACCTTCTCCAGCGGATCTTTGAATCGCGCCTCCAGAGCTTCCAGGAACCGGCGCAGCGACTGCAAACATGGGTCGTGCCTATTGTGGCATTGCACGAACCAGTTAGCCGCTGCCTTCCGGAGGGTGGTTCCTACGGTGCATACCCGACTTGATTCGCTTGGGAACATACGGCCGTAGTCTTCCATATAATTCCTCACGGTGGTGGTGAAGAAGGCCACTCCCGCTGCGTCCCCGTTGAACTCAATTCGCAGTTCCTCTCTGCGTTGCTGGAAAGGCAGTCTCGGGACAGGGTTTCTGGGTTCGGAGCGGCCTCGCCTGGGAGGGTTTTCCGCATTTATCCCTCAGTTCGTCTGGACCGCGCTACCCCTTCCTGTGGGGTCGGGATTCCTCCTCCGCTCCTCTCTCTTCCCGAAGGGAGGGTAGGGTTCTCTCACCCATCCCTACGACCTTCGGCCGAGCGCCTTCTCTCGGAACCTTCTCTCCGATTTAGGCTCGGGCAGGGGTACGTACCCCCCACTACTTGCTGTCTGCAGGCTCCACAGCGAACCCGCCTCTCTCCAAGCCTCCTCTAGTCGGAGGTTCGCTGCCATCAGCGACTCCATTTGCTGGGATATCACCACCACGGTGGTCTCCAAGGCCACCAACTTCTCTTCCAGGAATACCTTTCCGGGGGGCGATTCGCCGGGATCTGGCGATTCGACGGCCTCCGCCCGCTCCTGTCGCCCCCGACGGGTGGTCACGCCGTTTGGCGTATCCCGTTGATGTCACCCAGTCAGGCGGTTGTCTCTCCTCTCCTTCGGGGTTCTCGATCTCCTCCCCTACTTCTTCACCGCCTGTTGCGAACTGCAATTCCATCTCGCCGGCGGGGTCTGGACTTCCGACTTTACTGTAAGCTAGACTGTAGCTGCTCCCAATGCATCACGCCGAGACCAGGTCGTGGATCAATGAAAGCTTTATTCAGTCGTACAAACAGGGACTAAGTCGGAAGTGCCCGGCATTCTGGCACTCCCGTATTTATACACTCCCCCACTTTCAAAAGACAATTTCCCGCCTCCCTTTTCCCGCCGGCGCCTTCCCACCAGGACAGCGGACCGTTGCCTGCCCAGGTGTTCCTTATCAGTTGTTATGTCTGTGTTAGGGATACGGATTTTGGGCGCCAACTTCTTGGCCCGGAATCCCGATCCCTGACACAGAGACTTGCCTGTCAGTTAAGGACTGCTTTTGACATTTCATTGCTTCTATTTGATTTTTACTTTTACCTTTTCTATATCATTTATTCTAAATAAAGCATTTAACCGCAGAGACTGTGTCGTGAGTGGGTTACTAAGGTCCAGTCAAGCCTAGGGTACAATAGCCTCCTTCCTTCTTTCCTCCATCCTCCCTCTTCCTTTCTTCCTTCCTCTTCCTTTCTTTCTCCCCCTTCACCCCTTCCTGCTCTCCTTTTTCTTTCCCTCTCTCTCCTTCCTTCTTTCCTACATCCTCCGCCTTCCTTCCTTCCTCTTCCTTTCTCCCCCTTCACCCCTTCCTGCTCTCCTTTTTCTTTCCCTCTCTCTCCTTCCTTCTTTCCTACATCCTCCCTCTTCCTTCCTTCCTCTTCCTTTCTCCCCTTTACCCTTTCCTTCTCCCCTGTCTTTCCTCTTCTTCCTTCCTGTCCGGGAGGCCCCCGCTGCGCGCCTTCGTGGCCCGGGTGGGAGAGGCCGTTTCCCCCCGAGACGGAAGGGCTCTCCTCGGTAGAGCTGTGCCGTGGCCTCTCCCACCCGGGCCAGGAAGGTGCGCAGCGGAGGCCTCCCGGGCAGCCTCGGAAGGGCTCTCCTCGGGCCTCCGCCACAGCCGGCCCAGGTCAAGCTCCCAGTCCCAGGCCGGGGCTTCAGCACCGGCTTCTAGGCTGCGCAGGCCCACCGTGCTCACCGGCGCTTCTGGCGGCGAGGGAGGGGGCTGGTCAGGGAGGAGGAGGCAGCGGCGACATGCGCTGCTGCTGCTTCTGTTGCGGCTTCTTCCTCCTCGTCCGCCTCGTCTCCCTTGGTGGTTCCGCTGCCGCCAGGGCCTTCCTCGCTCCGGCGGCTTCTCTACTTCTCCGACTTCCAGCTCGGCCTGCTCCTCCTTCCCCTCCTCCACGCGTGGTAGGTGGTTATTTTCAGTTTGGGAGGGGGGAGGAGAGGAGCATAGGTGCCATTTTGTTGTCTGGTGCAGTGGGTTATGGGAATTGTAGTTCCAAACATTTTAACGGTTTCTTTGTGTGTTGTCTTTAATTTTGGGTTGTTGGTTTTTTTGCTGCAAACATAGCGAGTAGGGTTCTGAGTCTATGTGTTTCTGCCTTGCGTGGTTTTGTTGCCTATATGCTTATAATAACTGCTGCTACATTTTTATATATATAGATTTTTAAAAAAAAACTACAATAGCTATGTACTATGACACAAGATAACAGGAGATCACTCCCTCCAGATTTTGGAAATATTCATCTACTGATTTTAAGGATTTTAAAAAAAAGTTTTGACAAAAAATGTTAAGCTACAACAGCTATCTCATTTAACGTCTCTCAAACCTATCTATCTATCTATCTATCTTTCTATCTATCTATCTATCTATCTATCTTCGTGTTGTTGTTCCTGACTCAAAAAACAACAAAACCCCTGAACGGAAACACACCAAATTTGGCAACACAACGCCAAACAGTACGAGGTGTGACAAACACTCAGAAAACTTAAAAGAAACAAAGACAATCTGTATACCTTTATAAAGCGGAATGTTTGTATGTGTGCGGAGGGCGGACGGGCGGGAGGGCGGAAGGGCGGATATGTGGCAGCCACTTTCACAGGCCACAGCGACCAGCGCAGGTGATGGACCTGCACCAAACTTGGTACACATAACCCCCCTTAACCCCCTTTACGTCCTGGTGCGGTTCGGGGGACATGACCCATGGATTTTGGGATTTGTAGTACTTTCAAACACTTTTGTTCCCACAGACCACTGAGGCAACCAAAAACGACCAATACAGACCACACTTAGCACACACCCACTCTACATCCTGGTGCAGTTCGGAGGAGGGTGGACCATGGATGATGGGACTTGAAGTACCTCTACTCACTTCCCAAGTCCGCTGCAACCCTCATCCAATCACTGATCAAGACCAAACTTGCCATACATAACCCCCATGACTGCCTTCACGTCCTGGTGAGGTTTGGGGGAGGACTGACAATGGATGATGGGATTTGTAGTACTTATACACCCCTCTGTTCCCACAGACCACTGTGGCCCCCAACAAACACTGATAAAAACCACACTTGGCACACAGAGCCCCAGTGACCCACTCTACATCCTACTGAAGTTTGGAGGGGGCCAGAACATGGATGATGGGTCTTGCAGTACCATCCCTCACTTTCCAAGACTGCTACAAACCTAATCCTATCACTGATCAACACCAAATCTGCCACACAGAGCCCTCATGACCCACTCTACATCCTGGTGCAGATCGAAGGAGGGTGGACCATGGATGATGGGACTTGAAGTACCTCTACTCACTTCCCAAGTCTGCTGCAACCCTCATCCAATCACTGATTGAGACCAAACTTGGCATACATAACCCCCATGACTGCCTTCACGTCTTGGTGAGGTTTGGGGGAGGACTGACAATGGATGATGGGATTTGTAGTACTTACACACCCCTCTGTTCCCACAGACCACTGCGGCCCCCAACAAACACCGATAAAGACCACACTTGGCACACAGAGCCCCAGTGACCCACTCTACATCCTACTGAAGTTTGGAGGGGGGCAAAACATGGATGATGGGACTTGCAGCACCTTCCCTCACTTTCCAAGACTGCTACAAACCTAATCCAATGACTGATCAACACCAAACCTGGCACACAGAGCCCTCATGACCCACTCTACATCCTGGTGCAGTTTTGTGTGAGATGGACCACGGATGATGGGACTTGAAGTACCTTCCCTCACTTCCTAATAAAAAATCCAACCCTCATCCATTCACCAATACAGACCAAACTTAGCACACAGAGCCCCCATGACCCAATCTACATCCTACTACACTTTGGGGACGGTGGACCAGAGATGATGGGACTTGCACTACCTTCAGTAATTTTATGATACCACTGCAACTCCCAATAATGATGGATCAAGACCAAACTTGGCACACAGAGCCCCCATGACCCACTCTACATCCTGCTGCACTTCTCAAATGACCCGGGCACCGCCGGGTCCCCAAGCTAGTCACTTATAAATCTCAAAAGTGTTTGGTGACTACATTTCCCTTATACACAAGAATCGGGGATAGCGCTGCAAAACACTCAAACACAAACTAGAGTCTAGTACAATAAACAGAATTACCAAAAATATATCCGCAGTGTTCCTTTCTTGTGATGTGAATACAGTCCTGTTCACACAGAGGTAATTACACTCATGGCTCTGTTGCGCTGTGTTAGCAAGCTGTTAGTCCCATCGCAGTCCGTTGTTTACAAACAGCAACTGGGGAAGTTTCCCAATGTAACGTTCTGTGCAGCGTTGTAGCCGCAGCTGCGTGGAATTTATCCCAATGTAATAGGAGTGAATAAAGCAGTTTGCCTCCGAGTGAACAAAGGAGAACAAAGCAATTCGTAGTATTTCCAAAGTTATTGTATTTAATCCGGGTTATATCCCAAGGTGTATTTTCAAACAGTACAAAGGTTGTATTCAAACTAATTGATATATAATTCAAAAGGGGGCGTTCATTCACATCCACAATCTCTTAAATCAGGGCTGTCCAACTTCTACGGGCCCAAGGGCCGGAATTCCGGTCACTGATCACCTGGGGGGGCCGAAGGGTCTGCCTCCGCCCTCGGCTCCGCCCCTGCCCCTCCCCCGGCTCCACCCCCTCCCTGGCT
The DNA here is from genome assembly GCA_030556195.1 of Anolis apletophallus. Lineage (NCBI taxonomy): Eukaryota > Metazoa > Chordata > Lepidosauria > Squamata > Anolidae > Anolis > Anolis apletophallus. The sequence continues at coordinate 139,655,695 of JARBWK010000009.1, read as the reverse complement.
CCAATTTACTTACAATTGACCTTGAGTTGTGGAGTTGTAGTTCACCTCCATCCAGAGAGCACTGTGGACTCAAATAATGGTGGATCTGGACCAAACTTGGCATGAATACTCAATATACCCAAATGGGAACACTGGTGGATTTGGGGGAATGTTTCCTAATACCTTTGAGTTATTTGAGTCCACACTCAAATTGGGACACACCAAAAAAAAACACCAAACACCTCAATGCCGTCGCAGGGCTTGATGGGGCCTCCTTTCCCAGAGGCGGGTGGGGGAGGCCCAAAGAGCTCCCTCCCTCCCTGAAGGGAAAACAAGCCGCAGGGGCAGGCGCAAAGGAAGCCACGTTGCGCCCTGCACGCGGGGGAAGCCAGCACAACAAGGGGGAGGGGGCGCGGAGGAGGGGGAGGGGGCGTCTCCAAGGAAACTGCCGCTGAGGCACCCCTCCCCCCCTCACCCAACGTCCCACTGATTTTAGATTGATTGATTTGAGCCAGGCCCTTCCTTACCCATACTTTTGAAGCAGCAAATTGGGGAGTTATGGAACTCCGGATTGGCAAATGACCTCTTACCAACAGGTGCGCAAACGTGCGGGCAGCAGGGATGAGGAAACACGCAACAACTTCACTGCTCGCGTGAAATCAAAGAGATTTATTGATAACACCAGCTGGTGGGGTTGCCAAACAGAACAAGCTGTTAATCAGGGGCAAACGGCCCCGGTCACTCTCAGTACAAAGCATATATACCCCCATGGCGGCATCTCCAAAAAGCCCGCCCTCCTTCATGGATTTTACACAATCATAATTGGCTGGTGTTACATGGCATTTCATTAATCCAATAAAACATTACATTTTCATTAGCATCACATCTCAAAACCCCACCTATGTATTAGAACAATGGACATTTCTAAGTTAGTTCTTTCTCACAGTACATATCAGTGGCCTGGGACGCTCATGTACCCAATTAGCAACATTTCGCTTTCTGCCTTTCCTTGCCAGCAACGGATGGGGCAGAATCCCTCTGTACATGCGCAGTTCTTCTCCCTTTGGCACTAACATCACCAAATAGCACATCCTGTACTGTTAGACCAATCTAAGCCTACGTTATCTCACGCTAGGCACGGGGTGTATTTTAACAAGTCACAGCATTGATTAGAAGCACCAATCACAGTGTTACATTCACGGAGCAAGTGCCTGCCTGATTCTTGGCACAGAAACCCACTTTTCAAAGCTCTACACGTGTGCAGCATCACTCTCTGACCTTTCTCCTCCACAGAAAGTACCAAAACTGCTTTATTCCAGAATTTTTCTTTTTTGTGGGTAACTCATCACAAGGAGTTACCTACACACACGTCTGGAACCCCTCAAGAGGACCAATTCACTCTCCAATCCCTCTTGACCACAGTTTCTTCAGTCTTGACGGCATGCACACCTTTCACTGCATCTATGGATTTCTGCATTGCACAAGCACAACATTTCAGCAAAATTGGTAGGCAGCACATTATGATTAGCACAGAACATATTACTATTATGATTATCATCACAAGTGAACGTAGCCAATGCAAATTTGGTAGCCAGCTTAACAAAGAGCTCCAAAAATCACTTGGAGCTGAGTAAATCTCCAAGTAAGTAAGTACTTCTCTAGCAACACCCTGAATCTTGACCAGGTCAAGTTCAATGTCACCAGTCTTGTTGATGAAACAGGTTGTATTTAACCACACACAGAGCCCACCTTCCTTTGATAGAAGGTAGTCCAAAGCTAGCTTTTGCTGCA
>JARBWK010000009.1:139618208-139653825 GCA_030556195.1 Anolis apletophallus | reverse complement strand
TCATTTAAAACACCGTAGCAGTCCTTTGTGGCTTTCCTGTCTCTTAGCTCATGGGAAATCATTGCTTTTTCCTGTTTGAGTGTGTTTGTGAAATACAGAGAATGCCAGTTTGAAGGAGGGTAATTCTTAATTAAAAACTGTTATTAAGCACGATAAATGTTCAGAATTGACACGAAATTATCAAAGTCCAGAGGTATCCATTAGTATATATCAATAAGATAATATACAGTACATTTAGTGCTGTACATTGGATGCATGAGGCTTGTGCAAAAACCTGTAAAGCATCATAAGTTGGACCAGTTTCGTATGATCCTTACTTGCAATGCTATTTACAAAGCATGGGAATCCCCCCACAAACTTAAGAATCAAAACTTAGTCAATTCTTTTTCATTTTAGTTTTGTAAATCTCAGAAGGCTCCCAAAGTCAGTTTCATATTCAGTGCAAGGAAGAAAAGCAAAAGCTTCCTTTCCATTGTAAATTAATGGCCCCTCGCCATTTGAAGAGGGAAAAGAGGGAGAAAGTAGAGTTTCATGGAAAGAAGCACAGAGCTTCTTTCTTTCCACAAACCTCACAACCTCTGAGGATGCTTGCCACAAGATGCAGGCAAAACATCAGGAGAGAATGCTTCTAGAACATGGCCATATGGCCTGAAAAAACCTACAACAACCCAAGCACAGAGCTCTGGGGAACGTAGTTTGGGAAGGCAGGGAGCCCTATGCCAGAGAATTCAAAAGGCTAAACTACATTTCCCCGAATTTAGTGCTTAGCATCAGAAAGCCCCAATCAGGGGGGAGAGATTTACCCCTCCATAGCCAGGCTGACTTTCAAAATATTAACTAATATATTTGCACTATGATTTTTGTTCCTGGGTTATAAATGTAATTTCCTAATTGGTTCTATCATAAAAACATGGAAAAGTTTATTAAACTGCAAAAACTTTCTATTTCCAGGAGGAACATCCTGCTAGAGCACATTTTGCTCTAGTATCCTGTAGAGTCTCCACCAATTTAACATAGGTTTTGGCACAAAAACAAAATTTCTGGAGTACAACAACTACACAATTAAACAGGAAATAACTAGGAACATATTTTCATTATTATTATTATTATTATTATTATGATTCAGAGGCTGGATGGCCATCTGTTGCGGTTTCTTTGATTGTGCTTTTGCTCCGTGGTAGAAAGAAAGGGGTTGAACTGGATGGCCTTTGGGGCCCCTTCCAGCTCTATTATTCTATTATGTATTATATAATATAATAATATGAGAGACATTCAATAAGATAGCTTTTGTAGCTTTTAAAAAAAGTTATTGTCAAAAAAAATGTTAATTCCCTAAAATCAGTAGATGTATTAATATTTCTGAAAGTTGGGGGGAATGATCCTCTGTTACCTTGTATCATTATGTAGAAAATTCAATAAGATAGCTCTTGTAGTTTTTTAAAAAATTGTTTATAAAATTTTTGAATATTCTTCAAAACTCAGTGGATCAGTGAAACTGTCACGATGCACGGACTTGACCGGCCCCTGAATCACACACACAGAGACGGACTGAAGGCTAACTACTTTATTGAATATAAAACGCCTCCTTCTTGCTGAACACATCCCAAAATCCGGCATATTTCTTGGGCAGCGTGGCAACGTTTTCCACCTCCTGAGCCTGACAAGCCCGTGCCGTCATGCAGTGGCTCTGGCAATGGTCAGAAGAAAAAACTAACTGTCTCTTGGCCCAGGAGATCTGGGGATCATGAAGTGCGAGCCACACAATGCCCAGGATGATAGGGAAATCTGGTAACTTGGTCACAAGGAAGGAAATGTCCTCTTTATGGGAACTGGTCCACATCTTGGTAGGGGCTGTAGTGAGTCACAGCCCCTGTTTTCAGAGTTCTCCCATCAATAGTCTGCACACCCTTTGGCTCTTGGAGATCAAGAAATTGTAATCCGGCAGACTTGGCATAGTCTGCATCGATGAAGTTGTTGGTGGCCCCTGAGTCGATCATGGCATGGACCATCATCGGCCCCTTCTCTGGCGACCAGAGGCTGACCATCACTAGGAACAATTGTCCAGTCTTGGGTTCAGGGGGAAGGTTAGCGACGTCGGCCGAGTGAGCTAACCCTCTTACACCCAGCCGGCCCCTTCCCCCGTCGCCTGGATTGCTTCCTCGGCCTCTGGGGCCCCTCCAAGGGCGGCTGAGGCCCGAGGAGTCTTTCCACGCGGCTTCTGGGGGCATTCTCTAGAAAAATGTCCAGCTCCTCCGCAATACCAACACAGGTTTAGGTGTTGACGGCGTGCTTTTTCCGCCGAATCCACCTTGGGGCGCACAGTCCCAAGCTGCATGGGCTCCGGCTCATCCAAGGGTTGTGGAGCCGGGGCAAACTGTCGGGGCAAGAACTGGCGGCCCCTGACTCCTTCCGCGCCACTGGCTTCTCCACTGCACCTTTATCCCAACGCCTCCGGGTCTGCAAACCCGCTTCCACTCGTAAGCTCAAGGTGATTGCCGCCTCCAGGTCCACGGGGCGGCCATGTCCTCTCAACATCTCTTGTTGCATCTCCGATGACAACCCTTTGATGTACTGGTAACAAAGAGCAGAGGGGTTCCAATCCACCTGGGCAGCCAGCACACGGAAACGGGAAATATACTGGGACAAGGACATGTCCCTCATCAACAGCCGGTCCAGATCTCGCTCGGCTAATTCCGCATTCACTGGGGCTCCCCAGTCGCCTTGATGGCATCCAGAAAGGCTCTCAACGTGGCCACCTGGGGGATCTGGCCCGAGCAACGTGGTCGCCCACGCTGCTGCTGTTCCTTCCAGCAGGTTGTATACAAAGCCCACCTGGGCCCGATCCGTGGCAAACTCATTGGGCCTGAGCTCCAGGTACATGTCCACTTGGCCGATAAACACCTCGATTTGAGCCGGATTGCCTCCGAATCGTGCAGGCGCGGATACCGAAGGGGTGCAGTCCGGCCCTGGTCCTTAGTTCCCTAGTTCTTGCTGCATCTCAGCCACTTGGGCATCCGTCAGCTGAGCCATGGCGGCAACGTTCTTTGCGCGCTTCCTGCGGCGTACCGTGATGTGAAACAGGGGTTCTTAGAGTACTTCTGTCACGATGCACGGACTTGACCGGCCCCTTAATCACACACACAGAGACGGACTGAAGGCTAACTACTTTATTGAATATAGAAACAGTTCAAAAGGAATATTGTCCATAAAAATAGCAAAAGCAATCCAAAGGCTGTAAGCAATCAATTGTCCAAAAACAGCTTGATGAATAATCCAAAAGGCTTAGCAAAGCTCCGCACAGCAATGCGGATTCAGGAACAAACAAGGTACTTGAAACAAGGCAAGACTTGGTGGCCACTAGCCAGCTTAGCTCCGTGGACCCACTTCGCTACACGTCTACTCAGAAGAGACGTGGCGAAGCACTGGGGATTCGTTCCCACGGATCCTATACTTAATCTTTCGGCTGAGGTCCCCGACGCTCTAGGCTTTGTCGTCTCCAATCTCTGCTGACGGACCTCGGCCTGTCTAGGCTGCGGTACCATCCCCTTCTGCTGGACTCAATGCTACTTCTCCTATCAAAGGTTCGGCCTTGTCTCCCAGCACCTGGGTCCCTATCTCCATGAGAGCTCTCCTCCCTAGAATCTTCCCAGCCGCTTTCTTCCATGTTTTCACTCACAAGCTCCTGTGAGCCTCTCCCACCCGGGTGTTCATAACTTTCGCTATCACTGCTTTCCATTTGCACCTGGTTATCATCTATGTCTGCATAAGGGTCAAACCAACCTTCATCCCAAGCCAAGCTTTCAGTGGGAGAAAGAGGCCCAGTGATGGGAAACGCTCCTTCAGGTAACCCTTCCAAATCCTCTTCAGAATCTATCTCTGCTGGTGCAGGCCCTAATGCTAATGGAACCCCCGGTCCTGTTCCCTGGCCCCCAGGCACAAACGAGAACTGCTGTGCTACACTATCCCCCCCCCTCAGGGCCCCTCCGAGGCCTCCCTCGAGGCTTGGGTTTGTCAGGGTACTTGCGGTGAAACCGAGCAACAATGTCCGGGGCGTGAACATCTCGAGCCGGCATCCAGGAACGCTCTTCCGGCCCAAAGCCTTTCCAGTCAATCAAATACTGCAGCTTCCGGTATCTGATGCGTGCATCCAGGATGTCCTGCACCTCAAACTCCTCCTCGCCGTCACGCATCACAGGGGGAGGGGGCGGCTGCGTCACATCAGGCCACACCCCCTTCGCCGGGCGGAGCAAAGAACGGTGAAACACAGGGTGGATCTTCATGTCCGCAGGGAGTTGTAGTTTGAAAGCCACAGGCCCCACCTTCTCCAACACTTTGTAAGGGCCCAAAAACCTCGCATCCAACTTGCGGCTAGGCCTCTGCGTGGGCAGGTTCTTGGTAGACAGCCAAACTTTATCCCCCACCAGGATCTCAGGGCCCTCCTGGCGCCGCCGATCAGCCATCCGCTTGTAATCCGCCTTAGCCTGGTCCAATTGAGTACGTAGCAAATCCTGAAGCGCTGTGAGCTCCCGAAGCCAATCTTCTGCCGCCGGCACTTCCCCAGACGGGTCTACCGGAGGGTAGAACCGAGGATGGTGTCCATAGTTAGCAAAGAAAGGAGTCTCTTTGATGGATTCCTGCGTCGCATTGTTGTAGGCAAACTCCGCCAAAGACAACAAGGACGCCCAGTTGTTTTGCTGATAGTTGACATAGCACCGCAGATACTGTTCCAAGGTGGCGTTAACCCTTTCGGTTTGCCCGTCGGACTGGGGGTGATGAGCCGTGGACATCCGCACATCAATCCCCAGCAGCTTCTGGACAGCCTTCCAGAACTGGGAAGTGAATTGGGTGCCGCGGTCCGTCACCAAACTCTGTGGAAGTCCATGCAACCGAAACACATGTTGCACAAACATATCAGCAGTCTCTTTGGCAGTAGGCACCCCCACACAGGGAATGAAGTGTCCCATCTTGGTGAAACAGTCCACCACGACCAGGATCGTGGTGAAACCCTTGGACTTGGGCAGGTCGGTGATGAAATCGGCCGAAATCATCTTCCAGGGAGCGGAAGGGGTCGGAAGCGGCTGGAGCAAACCGGCCGGCTTGCCCCCCGGGTTCTTGGCCCGCTGGCACACAGGGCAAGAGCCCACATAGTCCTCCACATCCCTCCGCACTTTAAGCCACCAAAAATCCTGTAACACCAACTGGAGGGTCTTGAACAGCCCAAAATGACCCGCGGCCCAGCTATCATGGCAAAGTTTGAGAATGTCCTCCCGCTCGGGCCCAGGGAAACATAGACAGAGTCGCGGTGGTAGAGCACCCCGTTCTTTACCTGGAAAGGGGCTTGCACCCCCCTTGGTCAGCTGCTCTTGCACCCAAGGGTCAGTCCGTTGGCGCGCCTGGACCCGGTCACTCAGAGGTCTCTTGTCCCCAGGGGCCGGCGGGGCCACTGGAGGGTTCACAGGGGCCGCCCGAGCAGCCGCAAAGTTCTCCGCTTTCAGCAACGCGCCTCGGAAAGCCCTTCTCCGCCACGAACATACTCCGGCTTCCGGGACAGAGCATCAGCTTGCTTGGTCTGCTTGGGGGTCACATAGTGGATGCGGAAATTGAATCGCTCAAAGAACAGGGACCATCTCTGTTGCCTCTGGTTCAATTTGCGCTGGGTCTTCAAGTGCTCCAAATTCCGGTGGTCAGTGTGAACTTCCACCGGGAATTTGGCCCCTTCAAGCAGATGTCTCCAAACTTCAAAGGCTACCTTGATGGCCAGGAGCTCCTTCTCCCAAATGGTATAGTTCTTTTCCGGAGCCGTCAGCTGCCGGGAGTAGTAGGCACAGGGCAACAAGTCCGTCCCCTGCGGCTGTAGCAGGATCGCTCCCACTGCTACATCCGAAGCGTCAGCCTGCACGATGAAAGGGTGCACGATGAAAGGGGTGCGGGGGTTGGGATGCTGCAGAAGCGGCTGGGTGGTGAACAGCTGCTTTAACTTGCGGAAACCCACGTCCGCCTCCGGTGTCCACCGGAACGGCACCTTTCCCCGCAGGCACTGGGTGATAGGATCAGCCCACTTGGCAAAGTCAGGAATGAACTTTCTGTAGTAGTTGGCAAAGCCCAGGAATCTTTGAATGTCTTTCTTGCTGGCTGGAGCCGTCCAGTCAGCCACAGCTTGGACCTTGGTGTCATCCATGGCAATGCCCGTAGGTGAGATACGATAGCCCAGAAAGTCCACCTCACGCAGATCAAAAGCACATTTCTCCAGCTTGGCATAGAGCCCGTGGGCTCTCAGTCTCTGGAGCACTTCCTTGACATGGAGGTCATGGGTCGCCTGATCCGGAGAAAAAAATCAGCAGGTCGTCAAGATAGACTGCCAGATAACGATCCAACAGGTCTCGGAAAATGTCATTCATGAAATGTTGGAAACAGGCTGGGGCGTTGCACAAACCGAATCCCATCACCAGGTATTCGAAACTTCCCCACTTGGTCTGGAACGCCGTCTTCCATTCGTCGCCCTGACGAATCCGCACCAGATTGTAAGCACCCCTCAAGTCCAGTTTAGTGAACACCTTGGCTCCCCGCATCCGCTCCAACAGCTCGGGCATCAGGGGTAGGGGTAGCGGTTCGAATCGTGATCTTGTTGAGCTCCCGATAGTCATTACAGAGCCGCAGTTCCCCCGATTTCTTCTTGACAAAAAGAATGGGCGCCCCGGCCGGGGACTGAGAAGGCCGAATGAAGCCCTTCCGCAGATTCTCATCCAGGAACTCTCGGAGAGCCTGTTGCTCTGGTTCCGAGAGAGGGTAGAGTCTCCCCCGCGGGATAGGGGCTCCAGGTTCCAATTCAATGGCACAATCATAGGGCCGGTGCGGAGGCAAGCGTTCCGCCTCCTTCTCGCTGAATACATCCCAAAAACCGGCATACTTTTTGGGCAACGTGGCAACGTTTTCCACCTCCTGAGCCTGGCAAGCCCGGGCCGTCATGCAGTGGCTCTGGCAATGGTCGGAAGAAAAAACTAACTGTCTCTTGGCCCAGGAGATCTGTGGATCATGGAGTGAGAGCCACACAATGCCCAGGACGATAGGGAAATCTGGTAACTTGGTCAAAAGAAAGGAAATGTCCTCTTTATGGGAACTGGTCCACATCTTGGTAGGGGCTGTATAGTGAGTCACAGCCCCAGTTTTCAAAGTTCTCCCATCAATAGTCTGCACACCCTTTGGCTCTTGGAGTTCAAGAAATTGTAATCCGGCAGACTTGGCATAGTCTGCATCGATGAAGTTGTTGGTAGCCCCTGAGTCGATCATGGCATGGACCATCATCGGCCCCTTCTCTGGCGACCACAGGCTGACCATCACTAAGAACAATTGTCCAGTCTTGGGTTCAGGGGGAAGATGAGCGACGTCGGCCGAGTGAGCGAACCCTCTTACACCCGGCCGGGCCCTTCCCCCGTCGCCTGGATTGCTTCTTCGGCCTCAGGGGCCCCTCCGAGGGCGGCTGAGGCCCGAGGAGTCTTTCCACGCGGCTTCTGGGGGCATTCCCTAGAAAAGTGTCCAGCTCCTCCACAATACCAACACAGGTTGAGGCGTTGACGGCGTGCTTTTTCCGCCGGGTCTACCTTGGGCCGCACAGTCCCAAGCTGCATGGGCTCCGGCTCGTCCAAAGGTTGAGCAGCCGGGGCAAACTGTCGGGGCAAGAATTGGCCGGCCCCCGACTCCTTCCTCGCCACTGGCTTCTCCACCGCACCTTTATCCCAACGCCTCCGGGTCTGCAAACCCGCTTCCACTCGTAAGCTCAAGGTGATTGCCGCCTCCAGGTCCGGGGGGCGGCCGTGCCCTCTCAACATCTCTTGTTGCATCTCCGACGACAACCCTTTGATGTACTGGTAACGGAGGGCAGAGGGGTTCCAATCCACCTGGGCAGCCAGCACACGGAAACGGGAAATATACTGGGACAAGGACATGTCCCTCATCGATAGCCGGTCCAAATCCCGCTCGGCTAACTCCGCATTCACTGGGGCTCCCCAAGTCGCCTTGATGGCGTTTAGAAAGTCTCTCAACGTGGCCACCTGGGGGGATCTGGCCCGGAGCAACGTAGTCGCCCACGCTGCCGCCGTTCCTTCCAACAAGTTGTAGACAAAGCCCACCTGGGCCCGATCGTTGGCAAACTCGTTGGGCCGCAGCTCCAGGTACATTTCCACTTGGCCGAGGAACACCTCGACTTGAGCCGGATTGCCTCCGAATCGTGCAGGCGCGGATACTCCGGGGTGCCGTCCGGCCCTGGTCCTTAGCTCCCCCAGTTCTTGCTGCATCTCGGCCACTTGGGCATCCGACGGCCGAGTCATGGCGGCCACGTTCGTTGGGCGCTTCTTACGGCGTCCCGTGATGTGAGTAAGGGGTTCTTGGAGTGCTTCGGCCAACTGTCACGATGCACGGACTTGACCGGCCCCTTAATCACACACACAGAGACGGACTGAAGGCTAACTACTTTATTGAATATAGAAACAGTTCAAAAGGAATATTGTCCATAAAAATAGCAAAAGCAATCCAAAGGCTGTAAGCAATCAATTGTCCAAAAGCAGCTTGATGAATAATCCAAAAGGCTTAGCAAAGCTCCGCACAGCAATGCGGATTCAGGAACAAACAAGGTACGAGAAACAAGGCAAGACTTGGTGGCCACTAGCCAGCTTAGCTCCGTGGACCCACTTCGCTACACGTCTACTCAGAAGAGACGTGGCCGAAGCACTGGGGATTCGTTCCCACGGATCCTATACTTAATCTTTCGGCCGAGGTCCCCGACGCTCTAGGCCTTGTCGTCTCCAATCTCTGCTGACGGACCTCGGCCTGTCTAGGCTGTGGTACCATCCCCTTCTGCTGGACTCAATGCTACTTCTCCTATCAAAGGTTCGGCCTTGTCTCCCAGCACCTGGGTCCCTATCTCCATGAGAGCTCTCCTCCCTAGAATCTTCCCAGCCGCTTTCTTCCATGTTTTCACTCACAAGCTCCTGTGAGCCTCTCCCACCCGGGTGTTCATAACTTTCGCTATCACTGCTTTCCATTTGCACCTGGTTATCATCTATGTCTGCATAAGGGTCAAACCAACCTTCATCCCAAGCCAAGCTTTCAGTGGGAGAAAGAGGCCCAGTGATGGGAAACGCTCCTTCAGGTAACCCTTCCAAATCCTCTTCAGAATCTATCTCTGCTGGTGCAGGCCCTAATGCTAATGGAACCCTCGGTCCTGTTCCCTGGCCCCCAGGCACAAACGAGAACTGCTGTGCTACATAAATGTTCTTGCGGGGTTTGGAACTCACCCCCTCGGGTACTGTCTCTCCGGATGCCACGACAGGTCGCCATCTCTCCATGCCCTTGCGCTGGCCGCAAACCGCTGCCCGATGCCCCATCTTCCCGCACACGAAGCAGGCACCCATCTTACCCCTGGGGATGGACTTGGCCAGCCTCGGTCTCTCCTCCAACGAACCTGGAAACTGTCTGGGCTCAGCACGCGCCTTAGCAGCAGGTGGTGCCTTCCTCCGCTGCACTTGGGCGATGGTCGCCTCCACTCTCCCCGCCAACTGCTTCCAGCCGTCCAGCGTCCCCTGATCGTCGCTGTGCAGGCTCCATTCCAGGATGTCGCGGCGCAGGCCATCCTTGTAGAGTTCTAGCAGGGTGGCCTGCGACCATTCTGCCACCCTGCCGGATAACGCCATGAACTCCTCGGTGTATTCCGTAACTGAGCGAGTCCCTTGGCGGAGTACCCGAAGTGCTTCTTTGGCCTTGACTCGTGCCAACGGATCCCGGAAACGTTCTTCCACCGCTCGCAGGAATGCCCCCACATTCTGCAGGCATGGGTCGCGTCGATCGTGGCACTGCACGAACCAATCGGCCGCCCGGCCTCGGAAGGTGGCCCCGATGGCCTGGACACGGCCCCTCTCGCTCAGGTAGGTGTGCCCGTAATCTTCCATGTGGTTACGGGCAATGGTGGTGAAGAACGCCACTCTGTAGGCCTCGCCTCCAAATTCCGCCCTGATTTCTTCTCGCCTGGGAGGGGGCCACACCATCCCCGGGGCTGCAGGGGCAGGAGGCCCCTCCCACAACTCCCCCAGGCCTCCCGGGGCGTCCCAATCCAAATGGGGGGTGTCCCGTTCGGTGCCCGCCACCATTGCGGGGGCCGGAGGAGGGGAACGTCCCAGGCCCTGGGATCTTGCACTGCCGAAGCTCCCCTCTTCGCGCAGGGTCTCCATCCCGAAACCCGCACCATAGGCCCTCTTCGGCCTGGTCGCCCGGGCATCCAGATCCCCCTCGTCCTCCATTATGGTAGAGGGGCGTCCTGCGGCATGTGTAGTCGAGGTCTGCTTCCCATCCTCCATCCATGTGTAGTAGGTAAAATCTCCCGCACCCGGAGCACTCCATGCCGACCGGGATCGTTGTCCTCTTAACAACGCTTGGTCCCTTTCATCCATCGCCTGGGAAAGGGACTGCAGAGTGGTCTCTTGGCTCCCCATTCGGCCCTCCAGCTCGGCCACCTGCGTTGGAGAGACCGCTCTCGGACTCTCCTCGGGAAGCGGCGACGGTCTCTCCCGCCCGGAATGGGCCCTCACGCTTGCTCCAGGCCTCCGTCATCCTGGTTTCGTCCGGCGTAAGGTTCCAAAGCGGAGCCTCTGCCCCATTGAATGCTCCGCCAGCAGCTTCCCCTTGCATGTTGAGTCTCTCCGGATTGCCCGGGAAAACTCGATGACTTTTTGGCTTCTGTCAGGCCAGCCGAACGCCGAAGATGAACCACACGGAAGCTTTCCAGTCAATTCAATTTCTTTATTCAGGAACATAACAGTTGAAGCCAAAAAGTACTGTCCCAACCCACCCCAACCCTTTTATACCCCTACCCTGGGAACCATCCCTTCTCCCCAGTCTCACGGGGAGGTGCAGATCCCTTGGGAGCGGCCCTATCTCCCTGCTCCCAGCCGGCCAGCTGGGGATTGTTATGGTTAGGGTGCTGGTCGGGATCCGGATGATGGCCGTGGGCATCGATCCCTGACATATATCCACAGACTTACTTGGGGAGCTGGAGAGGCTGGAACTCTTCCAGCCTCCAAATCCCAACCCTCAGAAAATCCTTGTCTTAAAAGGTCTTTTGCGCCTCCGGGACTGCTGCCGGCGGACTGGTCTCGGTTGATCTTCCTTCTGCGAGATCAGGCGTTTGTCCATAGCCTCTCTCTGCTCTTCCCTGGGGATTTGTTGTTGATCTTCCGGTTGCTATTGATTGGTGCATGCGCATGCGCTCTCCCCGCTCTGAAGCTCTGTGGTGTCTGGCAACTCCCTCCGCTCCTCCCTGGAGATACGTTGGTGTTCCGGCTGTTGTCGTTTAGCGCATGCGCGAAGTCTGCGCTGTCTGCGCTGGCGCGGTTGACCTGCCGCCTGAGTTGTTAAGAGAGCTGGCATTTCGCCAGCATGTTCAGGGGCGACTTGCAGTTCAGTGTTTTCAAGGCCGTCCGCCATGATGGCTTTGCTTTCCAGTCTCTGTTGCGTATATGATTATTATTGTGATTGTTTTAATTGTGTTTTATCTGGAACTGCCTTGAGTCACCTCCGGGCTGAGAAGGGCAGTATAAAAATGTAGTAAGTAAGTAAATAAATAAATCTGTGGGGAGGGCTTTGTTTGCCAGGAAGGGAGTGGACAATGACCTTGTGGAGTCCCTTTCCACTATCCCCATATCACTAAGGAAAGACGATCCTGTGATGCTTGAAGGCAAAGTGCCACCAAAGCTGTTTTTGTGGCTCATAAGTGACCAATAGCTGTATATTTCAAGGTGTTATCACAGGAGATCTGAACGAGTAGGCAAAGAGTATGCATCCCACCTGAAATCCTGTGCCTGCCTCCTGCAGGATCCCGGGGCTTGTAGGTTAGGGAGGGGCCTTTAAAATGCCCAGCCAGAGAGTCCTACGCCAGAGCTGGAGGCTGGAGAAAAGACTGCAATGACTGCTTTACTTCCTCGGCTGCTCTGCCTCTGGCTCCTTGCAGGGACTTCTGTAGCCGTGAAGTTTACTCAATGTCAACTGGCTAGGATTTTACAGGAGGAAGGGCTGGACGGATACGGGGGCATCTTTTTGGAAGAATGTGAGTCAGTCGCACCCCTCCGTTTTTTTTATTTGGGACAACTTCCCAAAAAGAGTCGAAGAAAAAAATACTCTCAATAATTCCCTTTTGTTGGTTTGTTAGCCAATGTAACTGTAGGTTGTTGTGAATCCAACGTAGTTGCACAGAATCTGAATGTCTAATGCCGTTCTTTGTGTCTAAGTGTAATTCCGATATACCCTCTCCCACTGGGCATTGCCATAAAAATAACCTTTGTGTCAAATGAATTCATGGCACACCCGCTGCCCAGAACTTCCCTTCAGGGATCCCGGCTATTCATGGGACAAAGATCCAGGACGAAACTTGTACTGGGATCCCACCAACAATATCCATCCTTCGAACTCGTTCATTGGGACTCTTTGCAGTTAGCGAAGCTTGCCAGGTGTCACTTGGTATCCGTGGGACTTAGAAAAACTCCAATTTTCTGGTTTCTCTTTCTTCCCTTGCTGTTCTTCTCTCTCTCTCTCTCTCTCTCTCTCTCTCCTTTTGTAACCTCCCACAATAATTCCTCCCTTTCCTTTGTCTTCCTTCAATTCTTTTGCCTTCCTTCCTTCCTTCCTTCCTTCCTTCCTTCCTTCCTTCCTTCCTTCCTTCTCCTCATTCTCTTTTTTGTTTCCTTCCCTTCCCCTTCTCCAGCTCTAGGAGTGAATTATTTCACAAATGTGCATTTCCAGAATGAAATGGCAAAATCATGGTTTGCTTTTCGAATTTAAATAATATTTGCAGTCCATGGATGTAGCTCCTAAGGATACATTGTGCTCCTTGCTTTCAGGGATGTGTCTAGTATATTTCTCAAGTCGGTATGATACGGAGTCCAGCGAATATCAAGGATATGGATTATTTCAACTCAATCCCCGTTTTTGGTGTAAAAGACCTGGTCAAGAATCACAGAACAAATGCAGCATGTGCTGTTCAAGTAAGTACTTTGAGAGGAGTTCTCTCTCTCTTTCTTAAATGTTCTTGCAAATTCAAAGCAGGTAAAAGAGGGAGCACTAAATAAAGAAATGGAATATGTAAAATGGGTGAAACGGGAAAGAGAAAGGATGAGAAGGAAAGAGAAAAAGAAGAGAAAGGAAGGAAAGAAAGAAAAAAAGAAAGAAAAAAGAAAGGAGAGAGAAAGGTGTATTCGTGAAAGCAAGAGAAGAAAGGGAGAGGGAGAAAGTGCATAAGGATGTGAGGAAACCACAACTTCCATCATCACAGGTCAGTTATCCCCAAAACCCACGAGGAGTTTTTGTGCTCTCTGGAGTTAGGTGCACTGCAAATCCTATCATCCTGGGACAGTCCTGCCCACTCCACCCCCTTTATCTTAAGGTGGTCGTGTTGGGTATGTGTGCCAAGTTTGTTGGTAGGACTGACAGGGCTTTCTGGATATCGATACATGCATTTCTCTGGATGTAGGATAAACTATAATTCCCCCCCCCCCCCAGTATATTCTGCTGATCCTGGAGGTTATGTGTGCCAAGTTTGGTCCAGATCTATCATTGGTGGGTTTCAGTGTATTGTGGATGCAGAGAGAACTGTGACCCCATCATACGTGGGGGCCACAGTGGTCTGTGGGAGCTGAATTGGGTGAAGGTACTGCAAATCCCTTCAGCCATGGTCCATCCTCCCCAAACCACTGCAGCATGAAAAGTGGGAAATTGCAAGGTCTGTGTGGAAAGTTTGGTCCAAGTTCGTCATTTGTGGGGATCGCAGTAGTCTGTGGAAGTGAGTGAAGATACAACAAATCCCATCGGCCATGGCCCATCCTCCCCCAAACTGTAGAAGGAAGTCCTGCCCACCCCTTTTGTCTTAAGGTGGCTGTGTTGGGTATGCGTGCCAAGTTTGTTGGTAGGACTGACAGGGCTTTCTGGATATCGATACATGCATTTCTCTGGATGTAGGATAAACTATAACTCAACCTCCAGTCCCCATCCCCCCCCCCCCAAAAAAACCCCAGAAGACGCCAGTGCTTTGAGTTTTTTTTAATGTGTGGAGTTCCGTGGAGTTCCGTGCACAGCTGATCAACACGCAGTCTTCACAGAGTGATGTCCCATCCAGTGGCATGTTTAACACGATGACGGTGGCTTCTCAATCTGTTGCAGCCTTCTTCCGCCTTCACAGCTGTTGAAACATGTACCATGTTATCCTCTGCCTTCTCTGCCATTGAGGTCTTTGGGTCTTTGGAGTGTGCTTGGTCTGGAACCTCCCCTGTGGCCCATCCTGGTGGTGAATGACTCCAGTGTTTGCACCGGCAGGTTCATTGGAACACACAAGCCCCCTCACCACAACAAGGTGACAATACATCGAGCGGGTGGGCAAGATTTGGTTCAGACCCGTTGTCCGCAGTAGCCACAATGCTCTCTGGAAGTAGGGGCCATCTTGGAAAATACATACATACAAACAAACAGAGATACACTGTAGTTTCCATTTTTAAATATATGGGTCTCTCTCCTTTTTCTAGAGTTGCAAGATGGTGATCTCTCCGATGACGTTAGATGCATCAAAAAAGTTGTGCTCACATCAGGAGGAATTAACTTATTGTAAGTCCCTGTTTTCCGAAAACTTATTTAATACTCTTTTGTTTGCTTCCTTGTTTATAACATTGACCATCCCAGCCACAATCACAATAATTTAC
This sequence comes from Anolis apletophallus, assembly GCA_030556195.1. Taxonomy (NCBI): domain Eukaryota; kingdom Metazoa; phylum Chordata; class Lepidosauria; order Squamata; family Anolidae; genus Anolis; species Anolis apletophallus. The sequence continues at coordinate 139,639,096 of JARBWK010000009.1, read as the reverse complement.
ATTAAGGGGGGGGGGGGAGAGAGAAGTGGAAGGAAGGGGAAAAAGACACAATTTAGAAACAGAAGGGCTCTGTCCGGACTGGTCATATTCTACACAGTCAAATGGAGGCAGTTTGGCAGTTTTGCAATTGGATCCTGGGACGTGTAGTTCTACTAAAGTGCATCTATCCTGACAAATGAAGTCAGTTTGATAGCATGGCTCCCTGCAACGAAATCCTGGGAATTTTCGTTCAGTGAAGCACCTGCAGTTCTGCCTCAGAGAAAACTGAAGACCTTGTGAAACAACAACGCCCGGGAATCCGTTGCAGTGACTCATGGAAGTTAAAGGGGTTCCAGATTGCATTAATTCCACAATGTAGATACAACCCTATGGACTGAGCTCAGCATTTTGATGGTTTTGGGTTTTTGGCAGAATAAGCAAGAGACTCCTGTCTGTTCTGCAACATCTTTTTGCCTATTTAATTTGGGATAGGACTTGATTTCACAATTTCTGTGCCTTTGGTTGAGACTCTTGCCCCTTTTGCGTTTAAAACCAGAGTAAACTATTCGGCAATAATCTTGAGTCCTCCCCCCCCCCCCTTTCATTCTCTCTTGACTTCTAGCGAGCCATGGGGAAGGACTTGCATGAACACAATTATTTATGATTGGCTAGATGGATGCAAACGGCTCCAACGTCAGTGGAAGCATATAACTTGAGCCAAAGGAAGAGTTTCTCTTGATTCGTTCCAGAAGAAAAGGGACGACCATTCTCTCTCTCCTTTTGATCCACATTCTATCTCTTTTTGCTTTGGAAGAATGTCCTTTCATTGAATTTGTCAATAAAGCAAAGCAAAGATTCACGGTTGTGCTGAATGAACAAATGGGACCAATTTGGGGGTTATTTAAGAAAAACTGGTAACTACTTATTTACTTTTGAGAAGTTTGCACAAAATTATTTATTTATTTATTTACTACATTTCTATACCGCCATTCTCAGCCCGAGGGCGACTCATGGCAGTTTACAAAGCCGCAAAATTCGATGGCCAAACAATATAAAAACAGATAAAACAATTAAACATAGCTAAAAATTTCAATTACATATAAAAACATAAAAACAAAATGCCCAATATCACAGCTCTGAGGTCTTGCCTGATCCCACAGATACTTGAAAAGTCCTTCCTTGTCAATCCTCTAATGCACTGGATCTCAAACCGGGCTCCAAGGAACCCAGGGTTCAGTGAAAGGTCATCAGGGGTTCCATGGGAAGAATAGAATTGAATAGAATAAGTTTATTGTCATTGCATGTTGTATGATGGCGGTGGAAAAATATCACCTGTAGATCTTTTTCCAGAAACACATGGTACCTCATATGCCAAGAAATGCACCACACACAATTGACTGATTGCTCTCGACAATTTACTGACAGCTAGATGAACTAATTCCAAGAGTAATTAAGGAACGAACAGAAGTGATTTCAGAACCACTGGCAATAATCTTTGAGAATTCGTGGAGAACGGGAGAAATCCCAGCAGGAGACTGGAGGAAAGCAAAAGTTGTCCCTCTCTTCAAGAAGGCGAAAAGGAGGACCCCAACAATGCCTACTGTCCTGTCAGCCGGACATCAATCCCAGGAAAGAGTCTGGAGCAGATCATTAGGAGGGAAGCCAGCAATCCCTTAGAAAAGAATGCTGTGATCACTAAAAGTCAACATGGATTTCTCAAACACAAGTCATGTCAGACTAGTCTTATCTCTTTTTTCAATAGAGCTTGGTAGACATAGGGAATGCTGTGAGTGTAGTATATCTTGATTTCAGCAAGGCCTTTGAGAGAGTCCCTCACGACCTTCTCGCAAGCCAGCTGGTCAGATGTGGGCTAGGCAATGCTACTATTAGGTGGATCTCAAATTGGTTAAGAGACTAAAGCCAAAGGTTGATTCTCCCCAATGGCTCCTCTTCTCCACCCAGGAAAGAAGTGACTATTTGGGTGCCATAAGGAGGGTTTGATCCTGGGCTGGGTTCTGTTCAACATCTCCATTAATGACTTGGATGAAGGTTTAGAGGGCAGGCAGGTCATGTTTGCAGGTGGGACCAAATTGGGAGGGAGAGCTAATACTCTAGAGCAGTGTTTCCCAACCTTTTTTGAGCCGCGGCACACTTTTAATATTTAAAAAATCCGGGGGCACACCACCAACCAAAATGACACAAAATGACACTCTAACACAGTAAAGAACGGCTGGGGGTTGGTGGCCTGCCGGGAGCAGCTGCTGGGAGTGCTGAAGCCAGGGAGGGGGCAGAGTCAGGCTGCGCCATGCCCCGCCCCCTACCCCCGGCTTCACCTCTCCCAGCAGCTGCTCCAGCCTTGAGGGGGCAGTGCCAAGCCAGCCGTGCCAGAGCCAGCACAATGCTGGCTTGGCACTGTCCCCTCAAGGCTGGAGCAGCTGCTGGGAGTGCTGAAGCCGGGGGAGGGGGCAGAGCCAGGCCGCGCCATGCCCCGCCCCCTCCCCCCAGCTTCAGCTCTCCTACAGGCCTTGCCATGCCCTGCCCCCTCCCCCCGGCTTCAGCTGTCCTACAGAGGAGGAGCATGAGCGGTGCATGGGCTTCAGTGGGCAGGGATCCTCCTCCACGCGGCTTCAGCGAGCGAGGGGCGAGAGTCATGGTGGGAGTCATGGCGGATTGGAGGCTGGCTGGGAAAAAACGGCCGAAGGAGGCGGCGCCCCGGTTTCTTCTTCTTTTTCTTCGCCACTGCCCGGCCCTTCCTCCTCCTCCCCCAAGCAGCAGGAGTTCGGCAGGAGGGGGGAGGAGGAAGGGGGGCAGAGAACTTTTCTCGCTGCACAGGTTGAGAAAGACTGGTTGAGAAAGACTGCTCTAGCGCAGTGTTTCCCAACCTTTTTTGAGCCGCGGCACATTTTTTACATTTACCAAATCCTGGGGCACACCACCAACCAAAATGACACAAAATGACACTCTAACACAGTCATACATATAGTTAATATATTTTTTAATGTATTTATACACTCAGTGTGAAACCTGGGCCTGTTTTGATGAACACAACATAGATATCCTGGCAGGAATGGCAGAAAGACACACACAAAGGTCTTGCTCAACAGCTGGAAGTTATAGTTCACCCGCAATCAAAGAACATTCTGAACTCCGCCAATGATGGAATGGAACCAAACTTCCCACACAGAACTACCATAACTAAGAGAAAATACTATAAGAGTTTGGTGGGCATTGACCTTGAGTTTTGGAGTTGTGGTTCACCTATATCCAGAGAGCACTGTGGAGGGGAGGGAGGAAAACGTGGGGCAATTCTGCGCAGTAATGCCCGCACGGGTCATGTCTTCCCCCCTCCCGCAGAAGTGGCAGAATGAGCAAAGCGAGGCAAAACAAGCAGAGTGAGGCTGGGAAGAAAGGGAGCCCGAGTGGAGAAGAAAAAGTGTTCGGCAGGAGGGGGAAGAAAGGGTATTGGAGGTTCCAAATTCCCACGGCACACCTGATGATCGCTCATGGCACACTAGTGTGCCACGGTACACTGCTCTAGAGGACCGGATCAGAATTCAAAATGACCTTAATGGATTAGAGAGCTGATGGGCCAAAAGTAACACTGTCAAGGTCAGATGCCACTTCAAACAGCCAGTCACAATTAAGTGATAAAAAGAGTTTATTGACCACTAAATCACTGGGCTTTAACAAGCCCTTCAAACTTTAACTGAGCTCAACTAAAGATAGCCTATATTCGGCAGGAAAAATAACACAGTCTTAAAGCAACAGTTTAACAGGAAAACACACCAAAAAAGGGATTTCACAAGCCGCGTTGTTTTTGCAGTCCTAGGTCAACACGAGAAGGTAAGCCAGAGGGTTGAGCATCAAACGTAGTCACGAATTCCAGGGTCAAACAGAGGGAGAAGGCCGAGGGTCCACAGCAGCCAATGCATGGAAATAAGTACATAACGTAACCCCTGCAGACAGCCCCCACTCCTCCCTCCTGCATATTATACCATTTCTGCAGGCAGTCAGCATCTGGTACTCACAGTGGATCAAAGCAGTTCAAAACCACGCCAAATGTGGTAAGGGCAGCAAGAACTAAACATAAAAGTACAATAATGAAATCCCCCCAAACTCTCACAACCCCAGCTGAAATAGCAGCATGTCAGCCTCCCAAAACCAAAGCAGATTCCCCAACTCACGTTACTCCGTACAGGATACAGGATTCCAGATACAAGGCAGACGTCCCAAACATAACACATCGCCTGCTGCAAAGTGCCATGTCTCCAAGCCCACAGTTTATTAGCCCTTTTCGTCAGACCCACCTGGACTTGACAATGCCCTCTCATTGACAGCTTCAGCTGCTGTTGTCTCTGCAGCTGCAGACGCTCTCCAGTGGTACCAATGCTTATCAAGACTTAGATCTCCCCAACAGTTATCAGAGTAGCCTGAGGGCCATTCTGTATCATCCGAGAACCCTAGAAATGTATCGCTGCTTGTGGGTTCCTCACAAACAGCTTGAACTTCTCTCACACAGTCCTCATCCAGCTCTTCATCTGAAGAATTCCCTTCACTCTGACTCCCATCCTCCCCAAGGAAGCCCTCAAAACTCTCCTCATCTGTAGTCTCCGTGAGTATTTGTCTTATTCTCTTGCACTTAGAGATCTCTTCTGCACTTTGCTCTCGAGTAAGCCTTTTGCTTCCCCTTTGAGGCATAGCATAGCTCTCATCAGCCTCACTCAGTTCCATACTACTGCTAAATGCTGAAGAGTCAGCTGGAGATGCAGCCTCACCCAAGTCCCTACTACCATGAGCAACATCAGCCTCAGGCTCTACTACAACAAACACAATGAATTTCAACATTGAAAAGTCTAAGATACTATACTTAGGCAGAAAAAATGAAATGCAAAAATACAGTATAGGTGGCGCCTGGCTTGACATTAGGGCTGTGTGTGAATACCATTTCCTCTGGCACCTCCATCTCCTGTGGCTCCTTTGGCAGCTCATAACGGGAAATGGGCCCCCAAAATGAAAGCCAGCTTGATACATAAGCAAGTGAGCCAGTCATCAGCTCCCTCTCTGCTTTTGCTGAGCACATAGTGCTCCTCAAGCAGCGATGCCACATGCCTCTTTCCCTCTGAGCCCTGCCTTGGGGCCAATAGGAGGAGGAGGAGAATGTGGTTGCCCTATTAGCTCATTTGTATCTGATGCAGCCTCGAGTTGCCTCGCCTGTGCTGCCTCACTGGCTTGCTCTAGCCCTGGCTGCTCTACTCAGACTGTACTCAGCAGGCTTCAGACTGCTGTTGCTGCTGCTGCTTTTCCACAAAAGGCCTGAATGAGTCCCATCCAGCTCTGCTGTGTTCTGGGCTATTTGTGAGTAGCAGAAGCCCTAGGCCCATTCCAACTGGGTGTGACTCAGCGACCTCCAGGGAGGGAGAACTATAAAAGCCGAGTTCCACAAGGCCTGGCTACACTGGGGAGTGGCCTGAGCCACTTCACTGAATCAGGAGGTGGCCGCAAAACATGGAGGGGGCAAGAAGCCCTTCGGCTGCAGGCAGCCGAAAGATTCTGCAGCGCCCGAAGGCTGCCCTCATTATCAGCACCACCGCAGCCTTGCCATTGCTGCCACTTCCCCAGAGGACGCACTGCCACCATCAGATGCCTCCCTGGCATCCAGGCTTTCCTCCACCGGCTGTTGCTGCTTCACCGATCCGGATTGGGATGAAGCCGGCTACTCTACTAGAGACCCTTCCATCTCTTGTAGGGTCCATAGCCTGTATCTGCTGCTGTATTAAGGGCCTCAGATATCCAGACTCGGGTTAATTTGTAGCTGTATTAAGGAAACTAACTTGCTGGGGCAGGATAGAGACAACTATGGCACTAGCCAATGCTGGTTAGCTTCCATGGGTCTTCTGGGTCTTCTGGTAGGACGGCTGTTTTGGGTCTTGAACCAATGAAATTGTTTTCTTTTACTATTCCATCGTTACTGCTAATTTATTCTCAATCCTTATTATCCTTACACTACACTGGAAATCTGATCAGTCCTCTTGAGATATCCTCATCATTAACATTATCAGACCCGGATTACCCATAAGGCCACCCTAGGCCATGGCCTAGGGGCGCAAGCCGAAGGGGGCACAGATCACAGCCCCCCCCAAAAGTTGTCTCAGCCCGCCCCTGAGGGCAAAACGTCAGGAGAGCGTGCTTCTGGGAGGAAATGGAGAGAGCGTGCTTCTGGGAGGAAACCTCCAGCGAGGTCTCCCTCCCTCCCAGACAGGTGCCGGTGGAGGAGAGTGCGCCCGGCTGCAGGCGCCTGCCCCAGAGAGAGGCCTCATCCACTTGGGCAGGGGAGAGGGCCCGGCGGCCTGGCCCTGGATATATCTCTCTTTCTCTCTCTCCACTGAGGAAGCAGCAAAAGGCAGCAAAAGGCGGGAAAGGAGGCCACTCACTCAGGATGCTGCCCTTTCGGTGGAAGCAGGAGAAGAGACGGGGCTGCTGGCGTGCGCCTGGCCTCTGAAATGCCACTCTTCGTCCTGTTGCGCCGAAATCCGAGGAAGAGGAGGAAGGTGCAGGAGCCGCAGGCGGCGAGGCTGAGGATCTGCAGGGGCTCCTCTCCGCGCTTTGCCTTTCCTTCCTTGCCCGCTGCAAAGGCTGTTGGCAGAAGATGCTGGCAGGGCGGCCAAAGCGGGCTGGAGGAAATGACTGCAATTATTGGTCTTCCTGGCGGCGGCATAAATCCCTTATGGATTTTGGGCAATAAGAAGAATTTGGCTATTGATGGGTTGAAGTTAATTAGAGCATCCGCCATTTGATTGGAGATATACCCTAATTCGGCTGCCATTTGCACAGTATGCATAATAGTGTTCAAAAACCGTTTGGTAGGGTCCTGGTCTATTTGTCTATAGTATAGATTATTAGAAATTTGTTTATATGCTTCTTGCATATAATCTGTACGGTCCAGGACCACCAAACCTCCTCCTTTTGGCCAATTATTGATTCTATTCCAGGCCTAGAACAATACCCGATGATTGCATATTAAAAAACCCACTAATTTGAAACAACTCCTTGTACACACAGACCACCTGTCACAATGCACGGACTTGGCGGGCCCCTTAATCACACACACAGAGACACACTGAAGGCTAACTACTTTATTGAGTATAAAAACAGTTCCAAAGAATATAGAGTCCAATAATATGTAATTGTCCAAAAGGTAGTAAAGCAAGATTGTCCAAAGTAACTTAGCAAATAGGCTTAAAGCTTGGCAAGGCTCCGCAATCCAATGCGGTTCAAGAAACAAGGCAAGGCTCCGCAATCCAATGCGGTTCAAGAAACAAGGCAAGGCTCCGCAATCCAATGCGGTTCAGGAAACAAGGCAAGGCAAACTCAAGGCAAGACTTGATGACCACGGCTTGGCTTGTGGTCCCACTCCGCTTCACGCCTAATCAGGAAAGACGTGGCCGGAGAACTGAGGATTCGTTCCCACGAATCCTATACTTAATCCTTCGGCCGAGGTCCTCGACGCTCTAGGCTTCTTCGTCTCCAATCTCTGCTGATGGACCTCGGTCGATCTAGGGCTCGGGACCAATCCCTCCTACTAGCCTCAATGCTCCGTCTCCTATCAAAGGTTCGACCTTGTCTTTCGGCAGCTGTGTTGCTATCTCTCTGAGAGCTTTCCTCCCTATCCATTTCCCATGCGCTTTGTTCCATATCTTCCTCCTGGGAAGATCTCCCTCCCGGGTGTTCATAACTCCCTGCTTCACTATCAGACTGCACCTGGTGATCTGAATCATCCCTTGGACCAAAACACATTTCTTCCCATGCCAAGCTCTCTGTAGGTGAAAGAGGCTCTTGCGGGGAAAGCTGCTCTGTGCCCCAATCATCTAGCTCATCCTCAGAATCCAGTTCTAGCACAGCCGGTTCTAATGCTAATGGAACCCCAGGCCCTGTCCCCTGCCCTCCAGGCACAAACGAGAACTGCTGTGCTACACCACCGCATTAAATCCGCCTCTTCTTTTCCTTTACACACCAGCCCGTATAGAAATTGTTCAATTTGTAAACACATAGATACTTAATCTTTTATTATCGACCCATATAACCATAAGAAATTTTATTTAAAATCATGGGCAACGTGCGGATCGAAAAATTTAATATACTGTTTAAAATGCGGCTGCGGCGACCTCTATCTGGGGGAGACGGGACGAGATCTGCGCACACACGTTCAAGAGCATCGATCTCGCTTCCGGACTCAGAACGAGAGTTCTGTCTTATACCAACATTTAAAAAACCATCATACGTGTGAGGAATTCACAGCGAGAGTTTTGGAAAGAATTGAACTGACTGCAACACATATGGATGTCAAAAAGCGGTTATTGCAATTGGAAAAACAATGGATTGTCAATTTAAAAACCGAATCGCTGCCCGGATTAAATGAAAGACTCTCTTTAAATGAGCTTTTGCTTTAAATGAACTTATATTGATGCGCTTTCCCAACTACCAGTGTTCGGTTACATCGCGTCGGTGGCTGCGCCCACATTGAAATGCTCTAGAATATTGAGATTGGTATGTACCTTAACTCAACCTTCAGCGTTATAGTTCCATGTATGGGTTACTTATTATCATTTGTATCATGTATTGATTGTAGATTTTGTATATATTAACAGAAATCCGGACCTGTGAAACTTATACACAGCAATTGAGTCTGGGGTCCTGATGAAGCCAGGATTGGCGAAACAACTGGGAGCATGATTGTCGACCCCCCTGAGAACCACGCCTCAGTTTGATTGATATATGATGGACTTATTTGATATGAGTGTATTTTCGTGGTTTCTCAAGACTTACCTTTTGCTTTAAATATACCGTCTAATATAGACCATTAATTTTGGAATACTTGTCGGTTTCACAACGACGAATGCAGAATACTGCCTTGATTTTGGATAACAAACTTATAAGATAAAGCAAATCATTGACTATATATTGAACCCTTGGTGTCTTCCTTTCCACCCGTTTCTTACTACTTGGACAAACCTCCCTGCTGCCTGCAGCAGCTTCTGAGCATGCGCGGAGATTTTTGCGCATGCCCAGAACCTCCGAAGCGCTCTCCGTTGTCCTGTGCAACGCCCTGTGGGAGGGGCCGGCAGCGGGCACCAGGAAGCGCTAGGAGAGGCCTTCAAAGGCCCTTCCTAGCGCTTCCTGGTTTCCCCTGCCAGCCCCACCCACGGGGCGGTGCACAGGGCAAGGGAGAGCGCTCTCCCGCCCTCTGCAACGCCCCGTGGGTGGGGCTGGCAGGGGAAACCAGGAAGCACGAGGAGGGGCCTTCGAAGGCCTTCAAATTGCACAGGGCAAGGAGCGGCGGCGTGTGGGAGGAATGGAAGGAGCGCGCGCAAGGTACCAAGAAAATAAATTTGGGGAGGGGGCACAAAAATTATGTTCGGGGGGCCCGGGGGGAGGCAAAATAATGTGTTTTGGGGGGTGGCGCTGAAATAATTTTCGCCTAACATGCGAATTTACCTTAGACCGCCCCTGCTAGCCGCCCCCTGCCACGTGTTGCTGTGGCCCAGTCCGGTGATCTGGAAAATAAGGTAATGAGAAAGTGTTGGTTTCTAATCTCTGTAATTTCTTGATGCTTGTGCGTAAACAGTATTCCTGGTAGTTTCTTTGTCAGTGTTGATGTGGAAATGGTCTGGTTTGCCTACTCTGGAACACGCAACGTATGATTCCCCTTCTTTAGGGGTCCCTCTCAAATCTAGGATACTCTATCTCTCTGTGTGTAAATCATATATATTTATTTATTTATTTATTTCTTGGGATTTCTACACCGCCGACTCCCAGGGGCTCGCGGCGGCTCACAAGAACCAATGGCACAGCGCCAGAGGGTTAAAAACAGAACACTTAAAAACATCATTAAAACATGCAACAACAATAATTAAAACAAGAGCAGCAGCAATATAATGGCCCAGTGGATGTATAGACGAGCCTACTCACCGAAGGCCTGCCTAAACAAGTGTGTTTTGCAGGCCCGTCTAAACGGGAGTAGGTCCTCAGGGCTCTGGCCGGCCGGGAGGGCGTTCCAGAGCGTGGGAGCTATCACAGAGAACGCCCTCCGGCGGGTAGATGTTAAATGAGCCAGCTTCACCGATGGTATTACCAAGAGGTTGGCCTCCTCAGACCGGAGTGATCTCGATGGGCAATATGGAGTGAGACGGTCCCTCAGATACGCTGGCCCCAGGCCGTGAATGGCCTTGAAGGTAAGAACCAACACTTTGAAGGCGACCCGGTGCTCGATAGGCAGCCAGTGCAGATCCTGCAAGATTGGAGTTATACGGCAACCTGCTGGAGCCCCAGACAGGAGCCGGGCGGCAGTGTTCTGCACTAGCCTGAGCTTCCGGATCGACGACATAGGCAGGCCAACGTAAAGCGCGTTACAGTAATCTAGCCTCGAGATGACCGTGGCTTGGATCACCGTGGCTAGGTCGCTCCGGGAGAGGTAGGGGGCCAGCCTCCTTGCCTGGCGGAGGTGGAAAAAGCAGCCTTACTGGCCATGGAGACCTGGGTCTCCATTGTCAGATGGGAGTCCAAATGGACACCCAGGCTCTTCACTGACGGCGCTGGGTGCAGCGCCGCACCGTCCAGGGTCGGAAGCCGGGCACCCACCGCCCGGGCGGCCCAGCCACAAGATCTCCGTCTTCGCCGGATTCACCCTCAACCTACTGGCTCGCAGCCATCCAGTAACGGCCTCGAGGCACTGTTGGAAATTATCGGGACGGACTCCGGCCTGCCCTCCATCCTCAGAATGAGCTGGGTGTCATCCGCATACTGGTGACAGACCAGCCCATAACTCCGCACCAGCTGTGCAAGCGGCTGCATGTAGATGTTAAATAACAGAGGGGAGAGAATGGCCCCTGAGGAACTCCGCACACTAATGGGGAGTCCTCGGAGACCACCCGCCCCTCCTCACACGCTGAGACCGCTGGCGGAGGAAGGAGGTCAGCCATTTAAGGACAGTCCCCCACTCCAGCCATGGCCAGGCGGTGGATCAAAAGATTGTGGTCGACCGTGTCAAACGCTGCCGTGAGGTCCAATAACACGAGCAGCGCAGACCCGCCTTGGTCGAGCTGGCAGCGGAGTTGGTCTGTGATGGAGACCAGAACCGTCTCCGTCCCGTGCCCCAAGCGGAAGCCGGACTGGAAGGGGTCTAGCCATGTTGCATCATCTAAGAAGGATTGCAGCTGCTCCATTACTGCCCTCTCAACCACCTTGCCCAGGTACGAAAGGTTCGACACTGGGCGGTAGTTGAGGGAACCGCAGGATCCAATGACGGTTTCTTCAGTAATGGAGCTACCACCGCCTTTTAAGCACTCTGGAAAGACTCCTTGCTCAAGGGAGCTGTTAATGATATTCAACAGAGGCCCACGTAACCCCTCCAGGCAAGATCTAACAAGCCAGGAGGGGCACGGGTCGAGGGAGCAGGTGGTAGGGCGAGCCGCAGTCACTATCTTATCAACAGCATCTGCGTCCAGTGGCCGAAACCGGTCGAGGGTGGGCCCAGCGGAGGGCCACGGGGTCTCTAGCTCTCTTACTGTGTCAACTGTGGCCGGGAGGTCCCGGCGGAGGCTCAGTATCTTGTCTGTAAAAAAGCTCTGAAAAGCACCGGCAGTGAGGGCCTGATCACTATTTTTTGGGACGGTAGGGACCGTCGTCAAGGATCGAATTACCTTAAACAGTTGGGCCGGGCGTGAGCTTGCAGACGCTATCAAGGCAGAGAAGTATTCATTTTTGGCTGCCTTGACAGCATGCTCATAGGACTCTTTGATTAGCTTATAAGCTGATACTGAGGCTCCGTCACGGAGTTTCCGCCACTCGCGCTCTAGCCGTCTCCTTTCCCGCTTCATGATCCTAAGGTCCCTGTATACCAGGGGACCGATGATTGCGGGGCGGAGAGGGCGCCTGGGAGCAATCTCGTCGAGAGCTCTGGCCAGTGAGGTGTTCCAAGTCTGGACTAGCTCATCGACTGAGACGCTGATAGACTCCAGATCCCTCAGAGCATTCAGGAGCCTTTCAGGTTCCATAAGTCTCCTTGGGCGAACAAAAATCTGTTCGGCGCCCTTGCATGGGGGGGGGGGCGGTTGCTCCACCCGGATACTTAGAGCACAGTGGTCCGACCATGGTACCTCTATTACAGAGGCTAGGTCCACTTGAACCCCTGCGCTGAACACCAAATCGAGGGTGTGTCCGGCTGAGTGTGTGGGTCCCGAGTTACACAAGGAGAGGCCTAATGTCGCCATGGTCGAGATTAGGTCCGTGGCTGCAGATGGACCAGAGGCTGCGTCGGCGTGGACATTGAAGTGCCCCAGAACAATGAGTCTGGGAAACCTCAATGCCCACTCCGACACAGTCTCTCGCAGCCGCGCCAAGCTCTCCGCCGGTGCGCTAGGCGCACGGTACACCAGCAGGATCGCCAGGCTCTCCGGGGACTCCCACACCAAGCCGACACTCTCCAATCCCGAGGTGACAAGCGCAGGGATCGCTCTCAGGTGTAATCCATCTCGGGGAGTATTGCCACCCCGTCCCTCGTTCCGATTCTGGTGCGTGGCCACGTAATCAGGAGGGACCACTTCATGGAGGCAGATGGAATCGCTCTCCTGAAGCCAAGTCTCGGTGATACAGAACAGGTCCGCCTTGAGGTCTTCACAGAATTCCCTGACCGTGGCCGTCTTGTTCCGGACGGAACGTGCGTTGACCAGCACCAGAGTGGAAGGGGGGAGAGCTGGATGTCTATCAACAGCGTGTCTGGGGATAGGACGCAGGTCAGAGCCGGGTCGAGTCCGTCTTTGACTCGGTCCGGTTCTCGCAGTATTGTTAGCATTCGGCCTGCGCCTACCGTACACATATATGATCTAACTATATCTATGGCTGGGTGGCTCTTTGTCAGGAGGGCTTTGATTATGTTTTCTTGCTCTGGTGAAGGGAGTTGGAGTGGATGGCCTTCAGTATTTTCTCTTGGTCATGGGGGTCTCTGTGTGGGAAGTTTGCCCAATTGTATCATTGGTGGTGTTCAGAATCCTCTTTGATTGTAGGTGAACTATAAATCCCAGTAACTACAACTCCCAAATGTCAAGGTCTATTTTCCCCAAACTCCATCTGGGCATATGAAGTATTTGTACCAAGTTTGGTCTACAGCCTTCATTGTTTGAGTCCTCTCTGGATGTAGTGCTCTCTTTGGATGTAGGTGAACTACAACTCCCAAACTCAAGGTCAATGCCCACCAAACCCTTCTAGCGTTTTCTCTTGGTCATGCGAGACCTGTGTGCCACGTTTGGTTCAATTCCATCGTTGGTGGAGGTCAGAATGCTCTTTGATTGTGGGTGAACTTTAAATCCTAGCAACTATAACTCCCAAATGACAAAAATCAATGTTTTTGAGTGATGGTCACTCCTTGGGTTAGTAGGTGTCTTGTGGCCAAGTTTGGCAGCAGTTTGTCCAATGGATTTTGAGTTATGCTGTCACTCAAAACAAAGAGAACATGTGTGTGTGTGTGTGTGTATATCATCCAAGGAGGCCAAATCAAAGTGAGTACCAAGACAGACGTGGAGTAATTGGAAGGAGGGAGTGGGGGGCGAAGGAAGAGGGATAAGAGGGGGAGCGAAAGGAGAACAGGGAGCTCCGTTAGATTTGACTTGTTGGCGTGCCTGAAATAAATGAACTACCAGGTGGATTTCAAACAGAATGGATGACCGGGTTTATGATGTCCCCCTGATAACGGGATAGAAGTTTTGGGGGTCTTGCCCTGAAGACAGACCAGTTAGATCCATCAAAAGAGGGTCTAAAATGGCCTGGTGAGAAAGGAAGCCAACCAATCCCCTTTCCCATTAATTTTCCAATAAAACATCTCACCAGGTTGAAGAAAAGCCACTGAGTTTTTTATTCATCCAGCTGGAAATGAGGTACTAACCGCGATCCTTCGGCAATGCTAGTACAAAGCATACATGTAATGCATACGTTTTTATACTTTTTCCAAAACAGAACAGTTTTCAAACTGCCCGCTTGCCTCAATTGGCTGTGGGTCTAAGCCAATGGGAGGGAAAAAGGGGGGGGGGAATGAATGGAATAATGAGTCAGGGTTTTGAAGATTAAGATGTGTTAATGAAGTTTCATTGATAAGGAGGAAATCCTAAATCTGCTGATGTTTGGCTGTCTTTGTGTGGTGATGAAAAATAATTGGTTCCTGGCAGTAGCATGCTCTTCTGACAGTTTTTTCTTTGTTTAGTAAATGTGAGAGATTGTGGGATTTCCTATGTGAGGAAAAAGCCGGGTCTGGCTGGCTTTGCTTTTTTTGAGTTACAGAGGCAAATAGCAAGTGTGATGGCTACCGTGTTTCCCCAAAAGTAAGACGATATCTTACTTTCTTTTTACCCCCAAAAGCCCCACTACGTCTTACTTTCGGGGTACGTCTTATATTGGACATACCCCGAAAGAATTCTTCACCCAGTAGGGCGACGGTACCTGTGAGGGGCGACGGTACCTGTGAGGGGCGACGGTACCTGTGAGGGGCGCCGCCGCGCCGGCCGCTGTCATCGCACAGCCGGCCATACGGGCCGACCGCGGCACGCCTCTTGCGCGGCACACCTCTTGCCTGGCCTCTGACGCGACGCCGCTTCGCCCCGCCTCTTGCTCCTTCTTTCCCCCTCCCTTCCTTCATCCATTTGAGTGAACGAAGGAAGGGAGGGGGGAAAGGAGAAGAACAGAGGCGGCGCGTAGGGCGCCGCGTCACAGCCAGGCCTCTGACGCGACACCGCTTCGCCCCGCCTCTTGCTCCTTCTTTCCCTCCCTTCGCATGGACTTTCGGGTACAGCTTACTTTCGGGCACGGCTTACATTAGCCGACCCCCCTGACACCCCCGATACGTCTTACAATCGGGGGCGTCTTACTATCGGGGAAACACGGTAGCAATTCCTGCCTATTGAAATGGTTGATTGGTTTCTATAAGCCTCACAAAGGCTTAAACTGGGTTTCCTTACAGTCAGGGTGAGTCATCAGCTTGGTCAACAAAGTGGGCTTTGCTTCTTTTTAAAAGGTTACATTTCATCAAGGCAAAAACATTCAGAAGTTCCAATTTAAAATACAAGGATAGAAGGAAAAGGAAATAATACTCTTATACAGTTTCTAGGCATTTCATGGGGGTTAGGGCATGCAAAGGGAGAACTTACACAGAAGTCTAGGAAAATATAGGAAAATACCATGCTTGACTTTCATACAGCTTTGGTATTTCATACAATTTCATAGCGAGAGAGTCCAGGGAAACAATTATTTCATATTCAGGGAGTAGAAAGAAAGTCCATCTGTGTCCTTGGGAAAAACTATAAGAGAAAAGTCCTTTTTGCTAATAGCCAGAGAAGAGTCCAAACACACGGAAGTCCTTAGAAAACTATGTCTCTCAAATCACCCAGGGCTTGCCCCTGTTGGCCTGTCCGCATGCAACTCCGTACACAAAGAGTCCATGGCTTCAGGTCAAGTGAGGCAAGAAAACAAAGAGGTAGAAATGGCTGAAGGTCTTTTGATGCCAAATCCCAGCCTTTTGTGCTAGAGATGCCAGACCACATATGCAGGAACTTTGGAACTCCCTGCTGCAGGTCAATGAAACAGGGGCTCTGGGGCTCGACTTCACCCCTGCCTATGGATAACGCTGGACCCTCTCCCAGGATGACATGGCAGTGGGGGTAGGGCCTAGGTATCGAACCCACAATACTCGACGTAGTTATCAAGTGTTTTTCCGTCACAGTTTGTTCTCCAAGCGATCCTGAAAAAATAAGACAAATGTCATTTCTCTGGCGGCTATGCAGCCCTGGGAGTTGTAGTTTGGGAGGGAAGGCTTTGGCAGGGAAGGCTAAGGGTCTTGTAAAACTACAGCTCCCATTCTTCTGAGAGAAGATCCCTTAGTGTTGACTTTACAAAAGTTCCCAACAGAAAACCCCGATTCCAATTCCAAATCGGTAGACTCACCAACTTTTCAGCCCGTCCTTGAGCAGGATGTGTCTCTTAAGGCATGCAATGTCATCTGATAGGTCTTCGTTTAGGTAATCTGTCAATATACATATTTGCATATGTAAGCAGCGTTGCCCAGGCATGCATTTTCTGAGCATAGGCTTCGTTGAAGACCTGCTTTTCGTCATTGCAAGGACTTCTTTCTCCAGCTATCTTTCATACTTGCCTGGTGCTCATAAGATGTCGCTATGGCAACGGCCGTGTCCCCCTAAAGTGTTTCTCAACCTTCCTTAATACACATCCTCATGTTGTGGTGACACCCAACTGTAAAATTATTTGTGTTGCTACTTTACAAAAGTAATTTTACTACTGTGATGAATTGTGATGTAAATATCTGATATGCATGATGTATTTTCATTCACTGGACCAAATTTGGCACAAATACCCGATACACCCAAATTTGATTACTGGTGGGGGATTGATTTTGTCATTTGGGAGTTGTAGTTGCTGGGATTTATAGTTCCCCTACAATCAAAGAGCATTCTGAACTCCACCAACGATGGAATTGAACCAAACCTGGCACACAGAACTCCCATGACCGACAGAAAATACTGGATGGGTTTGGTGGGCATTGACCTTGAGATTTGGAGCTGTAGTTCACCTACATCCGGAGAGCACTGTGGACTCAAACAATGGCGGATCTGGACCAAACTCACGATGCCCAATTGTAAACAATGGCGGAGTTTGGGGAAAATAGACCTTGACATTTGGGAGTTGTAGTTTCTGGGATTTATAGTTTGTCTACAATCATAGAGCATTCTGAACCCCACCAATGACAGAATTGGGCCAAACTTCCCACACTGAACCCCCAGGACCAACGGAAAATACTGTGTTTCATTGTGGTCTTTGGTGACTCCTCTGACACCCCCTCGTGACCCTCTCAGAGGTTGAGAAATGCTGCTCTATGGCAACATACTCTCTCTCGGCATTACTTCGCGAACGAAGATTCAGGAAGGACTCCTTCCACGCTTTTAAAAAGCGCGTTGATCACTAAAAAGGCCAGTCTGAGATAGGCAAGTTCGGTTGCAGAAAGCACAGCAGAAAGTCTCCTTGGGTGATGTTGTTTCCAAGTTGCGGGTCTTTCTGCGTTGTCGTTTCTCTTCGAGACCCATTCGGCGTGTCTTCTCGAAAGAGGCCGCAGCATTGTGGATAGTGCGTCTCCATGCCTCCCGATGTGAGGCCAGGGTGGACCATTGTTGGGGATCAATCTGGCCGAGCCTGTCGTTTTAGGGAGTCCTTGTATCCCTTTTTGGGGGTGCCCCTCTTGCGCTGACCCGTGGCAAGTTCACCATAGAGTAGTATCTTTGGGAGGCGGTGGTCCTCCATCATAGAGACGTGCCCTGCCCAGCGCAGCTGTGTTCTCAATAGCATGGCCTCAATGCTGGTGATCCCTGCTTGCTCAAGGACAGCAACATTCGTCACATAGTCGGTCCAGTGTATATTTAGGATTGTGCGAAGACAACGCTGATGAAAGCGTTCGAGGAGTCGTAGGTGTTGGCGATAGGTGACCCATGTTTCAGACCCATAGAGGAGAAAAGACAGTATGATAGCGTTTTCCATTTGTCATCTCTCCTACTGTGTCTGCAGTAACTCTCCCTTTCTATCCATATACTACCCTCTTGTGGTTGCACCTCGAGCCCAGGAGCTAATCCCTTCTATCTATACCCTACCTTCTTGTGGTTGCATACATACAGACCTCTTTATTTGTTTTTGGAGCCCTATAAGGTTGATGGACATGCCAGCAGCAGTTGGATGTCCATCTCTCAGGAGACCTTTGATTGTCTCTTCCCACAGAACACAAGAGGGTTGGTCTGCGCAGGGGCGGTCTAAGGTAATTTCCAATGGTAGGTGAAAATTATTTTGGTGCCCCCAAAACATAATTTTGCCCCCAACATTAGTTTGGCGCACCCCCAAATTTAGGCAGTTCCTGCGTGCGCTCTTTCCATTCCTCCCGCAAAGGCCTCTCCTCGCGCCTCCTGGTTCCCCTGCCAGCCCCACCCACGGGGCGTTGCAGAGGACAGGGCAGTGCTCTCCCTTGCCCTGTGCAACACCCCGCGGGAGGGGCCAGCAGCAGGAACTAGGAAGAGCGGAGAGGAGCCTTCGAAGGCCCCTCCTCGGCGCTTCCTGGTTCCCCTGCCAGCCCCACCCACAGGGCGTTGCAGAGGGCTGGCAGCGCCTCCCTTGCCCTCTGCAACGCCCCATGGGAGAGGCCAGCAGCGGGAACCAGGAAGAGAGGCCCCGAAGGCCCCTCCTCTCGCTCTCCGGGCTCCTGCTGCCAGCCCCTCCCACGGGGCATTGCAGAGGGCGGGAGCGCTCTCCCTGCCCTCTGCAACGCCCCATGGGAGGGGCCGGCAGCGGGAACCAGGAAGCGAAGAGGAGCCTTCAAGGCCTCCTCGCAATGTGCCCGCTTTAAACGGGGGCGCGCGGGAGCGGCTGTGCCCGGCGGGCGAGTCGCCCCACGACGCCCCCTTCAAGATGGCGCCCACGCAGCCACGTAGGTCGCTTATATGGTGGGACCGCCCCTGACTGAACCATAACAGTCAAAGTGGTGTCAAACGACACCAATTCCACAGTGTTGACACTGCATCCAAAAAAAGGTGAGTTGATGTCACTTAAACCAAAGTCAGTGAGTCTGAATTCTACTCAGGACCCATCTACAAAGCCACATAAAATCCAGATTATCTGCTTTGAACTGGATTGTATAGCAGTGTAGACTCAGGCTGGATCAACACTGCCCTGTGTCCCAGGTCTTGATCCCAGATCATCTGTTTTGAATTGAATTATATGCGGACCCTTCCAAACAGGGCCTTTATCCCTGGATCTCATCCCAGGTTTTCTGTTTATCCCAGATTATCTGGCACTGTGTGTGTGTGTGTTTGCACTTTCAAAATGTATATATGAATATTTTCCAGATTGCTTATAGGGGCGGATTGAAAGGAACATATGACTGCCCTATTAAAGCAGCTCCATTGGTTGCCGATTTGCTTCTGGGCTGAATTCAAAGTGCAGAGCCCATATGGTCCTGCCTAGTATTTGCCTGACCTCATCTCTCCTTAGGAACCTGCTCAGGTCTTAAGATCAGCCAGGAAGGCCCTCCTATCAATCCCAGCTCCCTCACGGGTGTGGTTGTTGGGGACAAGCGAGAGGGACTTCTCGGTAGTGGCTCCCCAGCTTTGGAACACCCTCCCCAAGAAAATTAGACAAGCACCCACTCTCCTAATTTTCAGGAAGGATTAAAAAACATGGCTATTTAAGCAGGCTTTTGAAAATGACTAAGAGCATCAACCACCTTAGTGGACAGGGCTTTGAAAAGCTGTTAGAACTATAATTCACCATGCTGGACAATATCCTGGTAACAGGAACTGGCTTGTTTTAAATGGTGTTTTATTTCTACTGTTTTTAGGCAGAAAATAGTTTTTAAACTAATTATTTATTAATGCTCATACTATAGTGTTATTTTGTTACATTAAGTGATATGTGATTATTGTTTGTGTTATACTATTTACTGCATGTGTTTGTTTGCTGTAAGACAACCCAAGTCCCTTTAGGGAGTAGAGACAAGATACAAATAAAGCTTAATAATAATAATAATAATAATAACACTTGAAAAATATATAATACACTTGTAAAATATTTACCTGACCTAAGTCTAGTCGTGTCCGACTCTGGGGGGTGGTGCTTACCTCCATTTCTAAGCCAAAGAGCCAGCGTTGTCCACAGACACCTCCAAGGTCATGGAGCCAGCATGACTGCATGGAGCGCTATTACCTTCCCACACGGTACCTACTGATCTACTCATACTTGCATGTTTTTGAACTGCTGGTTGGCAGGAGCTGGGGCTAACAGCAGGACCTAACACCGCTCCCCAAATTTGAACCACTAACCTTTTGGTCAGCAGTATAACCCGCTGCGCCACCAGGTGTCCATTACTATATTACTATAATATATTATTATATTGTATTATTATTAGTATTATATTGTATGACATTATAATATTATTATCAATATGATATGCATAGACAATATATTACAGTATATTATTAGCACAGCATAATACTAGTATTATATATTCCTACACTATACTATACCACTACACTGCAACATTATTAGTAATATGACATGTAATACATAATATACAATTGTACTCTATTAATGTATTGTAGTATATTATAATATTAATATAAAATAATAATATAACGGCAACTAACAGTATTAATATACATAATAAATATGTCACAATCGCCGACTTAGAACTGCCCCTTTAACACACACACGGAGACGTAGCAAAGGCTAACTATGTTTATTGAATAAAAACAATTCCAAAAGGCAATTCGCTTAATAAAGTTCATAGAATAAAGCAATCAGCACGAAGCTGCAGTTCAGTAAAGTAAGCAAAGTTCCAAAAGGTAGATTCAAAGGCAAGCGTGGCAAAAAGCTTGGCAAGGCTCCCGGATTCACTCCGGAACGTAGCGAGGGATCCGCACCAATGCGAATCACATTCAAGGCAAGGTCTTGGTCCAAGGCGAGCCAAACTAGGCTCCAAGATTCACTCCGCTTCAACGCCCTTCAGATCAGACGTGGCCGGAGAACTGAGGATCATTTCCACGGGGCCGTTCTTAATCCTCGGCCTGGGACCCCGACGATCTAGGGCCCGGCGTCTCCAGTCTCTACTTTCCGAACGGTGACGGTCTAGGGACAGATGCCAGCTCCTCCTGCCCTCCTCTATGTCCCTGCGCCTGTTGTGAGAACGGCCCGCTCAGCCAGCCTAGTATCGCTATCTTCCTGAGAAGCAGCCTCCCCGGACTTTCCCAGCCGCGAGCCTCCATCTGCTGCTCGGCTAGCTCTTGGGAACCTCGGCCGTTTGGGAATTCATAACTATCTCCGCT
>JARBWK010000009.1:139596274-139618108 GCA_030556195.1 Anolis apletophallus | reverse complement strand
ACACACATTTGAAGACTTGAAAATGAAATTAAGAATCCAGAAATAAGAGAGAAATTGAGAAGGTGAGCTCTAGATAATTCTGATTTTGTTGTTGTTGCTATTGTAATATTACTGATATGGTTTCAGAAGAAAGATCAACATTTTAATTCAGAACCCCCACGTGCCTTTCTGAGATTTTCAAAAGAACCATAGAATAATAGAGTTGAAAGAGTCCACGTGGCCATCTAGTCCAACCCCTTGCCATGCAGGAAAATTGCAAAGTACCTCTGACAGATTTCCATCCAGCCTCTGTTTAAAAGCCTCCAAAGAAGGCACTTCCACCACACTTTGAGGCAGAGAGTTCCACTCTGAACAGTTCTTATAGTCAGGAAGTTCTTCCTAATTTTCAGGTGGAATTTCTTTTCCTGTAATTTGAACCTATTGTTTTCCAGGGCAACTGAAAACAAGTCACCTCTCAACCTTCTTCTGCAGGCTAAACATACTCAGTTCATTATGACACTCCTCATAGGACATGGTGTCCAGACCTTTTGATTATTTTAGCTGTCTTCCTCTGACATGTTCCAGCTTGTCAATATCTTTTTTAAATTGTGCCCAGAATTGGACACAATATTCCAGGTGAGGTCCAACCAAAGCTGAATAGAGAGGTAACATGTCTTCCTTGATCTAGACACTATGCTCCTTTCAATGTAGTACAAAAATCCCATTGATTTTTTAGGTGCTATGTCACACTGTTGACTCATTTCCAACTTGTTATCTATGAAGACTTCCAAGATCTTTTCACATGTACATGGTACATGTGAAAAGGCATCACCCATCCTGTATCTTTGCATTCCATTTTTTCTGCCTAAGTGTAGTGCCTTACATTTGCCCTTGTTGAAATTCATTTTGTTAGTTTTGGCCGTCTCTAATTTGTTAAGATCGTTTTGAATTTGATTCTATCCTCTGGGGTATTATCTATTGCTCCTAATTTGGTGTCATCTGCAAACATGATACACATGCCCTTTAAACCTTCATCTAAGTCATCAATAAAGATGTTGAACAGAACTGAGCCCAGGCCCGAACCCTATGGCACACCAGTAGTAACTTCTTTCCAGAATTATTTCACAGATTATGGGTGGATTTTCCCATTCCTAATAATAGAGGAACCAAACTCGGTGTTTGTATTTATTTATTATTTATTTCAGGATTTTACCCCGCTCTTCTCAACCCCGAGGGGGACTCAGAGCGGCTTACAGCAGGCACACGATGCCACATCAACAGCGTAAACCCCAAACCCCACAACCCATTAAAACATTAAGGCATTAAAATACAATCCTCAACACATCTACAATCATTCCAATTAAAACAGTATTCAACCCTAGAAACATTGACCCTCTTCCTCCCTCCCATTAAAATTCCGTCTCACATGCTGCCTAGTGCTGGTGAGGGAATGCCTGATCCCAGAGCCAGATTTCACCTTCTTCCTGAATGTCAGGAGGGATGAGGTGGACCGTATCTCCGTAGGGAGCATTCCACAGGCGGGGGCACCACCGAGAAGGCCCTGTCCTCGTCCCCACCAACCGCATCTGAGAGGTCGGGCGGAGCGAGAGCAGGGCCTCCCGGGATGATCTTAGGTTACGGATGGGACGTAGCGGCCGATGCTCGACAAGTAAGCTGGGCCAGAACCGTATAGAGCTTTAAAGGTCAAAACCAGCACTTTGAATTGAGCCCGAATTGACAGGCAGCCAGTGGAGCTGACACAGCAGGGGGTAGTGTGCTCCCTGTATGTAGCTCCCGTTAGTAGTCTGGCTGCCGCCCGCTGACCAATTGCACTTTCCGAACTGTCTTCAAAGGCAGCCCCACGTAGAGTGCGTTGCAGTAATCTATTCGGGATGTGACCAGAGCGTGGACGACCGTAGCCAGATCAGACTTCCCAAGGTACGGCGCAGCTGGCGCACGAGTCTCAACTGTGCAAAAGCTCCCCTGGCCACCGCTGAGACCTGGGGTTCCAGGCTCAGCGCTGAGTCCAGGATCACTCCCAAGCTGCGAACCTGCGTCTTCAGGGGAGTGTAACCCCGTCCAACACAGGCTGTAACCCTATACCCTGTTCGGCCTGACGCCTGACCCGGAGGACCTCTGTCTTGTCTGGATTTAGTTGCACTGTGCGAGCCCTCCTCCCGTCCGACACAGCAGCCAAGCACCGGTTCAGGGTCTGGACAGCCTCCTTGGTGACAGGTGGGAAGGAGTGACAGATCTGGACATCATCTGCGTACAGATAACACCTTACTCCGAAACTCCGAATGATCTCTCCCAGCGGTTTCATGTAGATGTTGAACAACATCGGGGACAGTACTGAACCCTGAGGGACTCCACAGGACAACGGCTGTGGAGCCGAACAGGTGTCACCCAATGACACCTTCTGGGTACGACCTTCCAGGAAGGATTGGAGCCACTGCAATGCAGTACCCCAAGCCCCATATCTGCAAGGCGACCCAGAAGGATACCGTGGTCAACGGTATCGAAGCCGCTGAGAGGTCCAGCAGAACCAACAGGGACACACTCCCCCTGTCAAGTTCCCGGCGTAGATCATCTACCAAGGCGACCAAGGCTGTCTCAGTCCCATGCCCCGGCCTAAAGCCAGACTGTGCCGGATCCAGATAATCAGTGTCTGCCAAGAACCCCTGGAGTTGCGGGCCACCACACGCTCCATGACTTTGCCCAAATAGGGGAGATTGGAAACTGGCCGATAGTTCACTAATTGAGTGGGGTCAGTGAAGGTTTCTTCAACAGCGGTTTTATAACAGCTTGCTTTAAGCTGGCTGGAATGGTGCCTTCCCCCGAAGGGAGGCATTAACCACCACCTTCACCCACTCTGCCAAACCCCCTCTGGCTTCCTTTGATCAGCCAGGATGGGCAGGGGTCTAGGATGCATGTCGTGGGCCTCGCGCTCCAAGGATCTTGTCCACATCCTCAAGCTGAACCAATTGAAACGAATCCATCAAAACCGGACAAGCAGATGCTCGTGTCACATCCTCAGAGACTGCCGTTAAAGTGGTATCGAAATCGGAACGGATCAGAGCCACCTTATCCACGAAGACCTTAGCAAACTCATCACAGCGTGCCGCCGAGCTGTCAGGGATCTCGCACTGAGGCGGATTTAAAAGACCCCTAACGACTCGAAACAGTTCCGCTGGACGGTTTCTTCGGCGCCACCTTGGCCGCAATAGATGTTTTTTGTGCGGCTTTTATTGCAGCGTCATAGGTCCTCAAATAAGAGACCAGGCGCGCCTGAGCTGATCCGCTCCGCTTCCTACGCCACACGCACTCTAGCCTCCTCTTTTTCGCTTCATTGCTGCCAGCTCCTCAGTGAACCAAGGAGCTGGTTTAGCTCGGTTACTCAAGAGGGGACGTTCTGGAGCGATCGTGTCAACAGCCCTTGTCATCTCCCCCTGTCCCAGAGTGAGACAAGAGCCTCGACAGGGTCACTTACCGAGGAGGCGGGAAAATCCCCAAGAGCCGTCAGGAACTGTTCGGATCCATAAGTCTCCTGGGGCGGACCATTCTAATAGGTCCACCACCCCTGCGGAGGTGGAAAGGTCCAGTGAGTCTAAACTTGATCAGGTGGTGGTCGGACCATGGCAAAGGAATGATGGTCAGTTCCTCCACTCCGCCACTTTCATCCCATCCCTGGCAGAAAACCAGATCTAAAGTGTGTCCAGCACTATGGGTGGGACCCGATATTAACTGGGACAGGCCCATGGTTGCCATGGCGGCCATGAAGTCCTGAGCCGCTCCTGATAGAGTGGTCTCGGCATGGACGTTGAAGTCTCCCAGCACGATGAGCTGCTGAGACTCCACGGCCAGGCCCGAGACCACCCGGCCAGCTCAGGTAAGGAGACTGTAGTGCAGCGGGGTGGTCGGTACACTAACAGAATCCCTATCCTGTCCCGGTCACCAATCCTTAGGCCGACACATTCGAACGTGGTTGACTGTGGGATGGGGCACCTGGTCAAGGGATGGAATCCTTATAGACCACTGCGACTCCCCTCCCGCCCTCCCGGTCTCGCTTGGTGCTGTACGGAGTAACCCGGTGGGCAGAGCTGGGAGAGATTAACCCCCAGCCTCGTCCAACCAGGTCTCCGTTATACAGGCCAGGTCAGCTTGTTCTTCACGAATTAGATCTTGTATTATTGATGTTTTACCATTGACTGACCTGGCATTAAACAGCACCACTTTCAACCGGGAGGGACCGCCTTCCTCAGTACTCAGCTTAACTTTGTCAGGAGCCCGATTTAAATTTATCAATGTTCTTGCACAAATTTTTGACCGAATGGAATTTTTTGACGCTCTCGCCCAGGTCGAATTAGTGGTTTAGATCCATCACAAATTCTAGGCCGAATCCGTACTTTGGGTCTCCCTTTCCCGCATCTTCCCCTCCCAGTCACCACCCCGATAGGACCCCCCCGCCCGGGAACCATCCCTCCTGCATACTCCCTCTCCTGATTCGGTGCACCCATATATGATGAAAACCTCTTTCCTGTGACCCCTCGCACCCTGTGACTTCCCCCACCCTGCAAGTTGTTAAAAACTGTTAACAATGCACAAAGTGCAAGTGC
Organism: Anolis apletophallus; assembly: GCA_030556195.1. Taxonomy (NCBI): domain Eukaryota; kingdom Metazoa; phylum Chordata; class Lepidosauria; order Squamata; family Anolidae; genus Anolis; species Anolis apletophallus. The sequence goes on along the minus strand of JARBWK010000009.1, from coordinate 139,613,513 downwards.
CAGTGTAACGCGAGTTGATATTCGTCGAAGCATAGGTGGCCAAGAAGTCAGTAATGGCCGTGCAGTGCAAAAAGGCCGTCGGCCCCTAAAGTGCGAGTCACAGTAGGCACTAAGTGCAAGGCACGATAAGCGCCACAGTTGTAAAGTGCGAGTCAGAGTAAGCACCACGGTTCTAAGGTGCGAGTCACAGTAAGCACCACAGTTCTAAAGTGCGAGTCACAGTAGCACCACAGTTCAGGTCTCGTCCCAGTCTTAGGCACTAGTAGCAACAAATAGCAGCAGTTGATGGAGTTGGCACACAGTGCACACCGAATCTTGTAGTGTGGCCGTAGTGTCTTAGCGGAATCCTGTTACAATCAGGATATAAAGTGCCAGTAGTGCAATTGAAGGGAGGAACATTCACCCACACCCCACACATTCACACAACCCACTTTAAAAGCAGCCCAGCGTCCAGAGCCACAGGTGGAACAGGCAGCTTCCTTCCCCTCAGGGAGCTGGTCTTCTGGGAGGGCAGGAGGGGTCTCAAGCCTCTTACCAGCCACTTTAAAGGAGCCCAGCGTCCAGAGCCACAGGTGGAACAGGCAGCTTCCTTCCCCTCAGGGAGCTGGTCTTCTGGGAGGGCGGGAGGGGTCTCAAGCCTCTTGCCAGCCACTTTAAAGGAGCCCAGCGTCCAGAGCCACAGGTGGAACAGGCAGCTTCCTTCCCCTCAGGGAGCTGGTCTTCTGGGAGGGCAGGAGGGGTCTCAAGCCTCTTACCAGCCACTTTAAAGGAGCCCAGCGTCCAGAGCCACAGGTGGAACAGGCAGCTTCCTTCCCCTCAGGGAGCTGGTCTTCTGGGAGGGAGGGGTCTCAAGCCTTTTGCCAGCCACTTTAAAGGAGCCCAGCGTCCAGAGCCACAGGTGGAACAGGCAGCTTCCTTCCCCTCAGGGAGCTGGCCTTCTGGGAGGGCGGGAGGGGTCTCAAGCCTCTTGCCAGCCACTTTAAAGGAGCCCAGCGTCCAGAGCCACAGGTGGAACAGGCAGCTTCCTTCCCCTCAGGGAGCTGGTCTTCTGGGAGGGCGGGAGGGGTCTCAAGCCTCTTGCCAGCCACTTTAAAGGAGCCCAGCGTCCAGAGCCACAGGTGGAACAGGCAGCTTCCTTCCCCTCAGGGAGCTGGTCTTCTGGGAGGGCAGGAGGGGTCTCAAGCCTCTTACCAGCCACTTTAAAGGAGCCCAGCGTCCAGAGCCACAGGTGGAACAGGCAGCTTCCTTCCCCTCAGGGAGTATTCTTTTATGAATACTTACAAAGGAAATAAATGTTTACGAGTTCTATAAATGAAGGATAACATTCATGTATGTGATGTTACACATATAGATGGTCATTCTATGGTTTCTGGGGAGTGAAGCTTCAGTATCCCCAAAGTTATCTGGGTTCTATAATTTCTGTCCAGAAATTTGTAATAAGGGATAGTCTGGAGAAGGAAGCCTTCTGCAAACATTTCCAAGCTTTCTGCTGCAAGCTTGAAAATGAAATTACTTAAATAAAAATTATATCTCTATTAATTTTAGGAATAATGAGAGGGCATTGCATTCCTTTTACAAAATAGTGAAATGATCAATAGTGCTATTAGTGTACATAACATTTACTTCCAGAATATTGCTAGCACTGTTAAAATGAAGTTCTAGATACAAATACCATTTCTCACTGCATAATAATTTCACTCCCCCCCCCTTTTCCCCTTCAAAAAGGGAGGGGGCGACTATTATGTGGTGAAATATAGGACACCTCTTGTGCAAGGCCAGAGGGGGTGAGCCTTCAACTTGCACACTTTTCTCAGCGTCTCTCAGCTTCAATCACCTGCCAGCAGCGATGGAAGCTTCCCACCTCTCCCTGGCAGGCATGTGGGTGGGGGTAGCAAAAAAAGAGAGTGACTGCTATGCAACGAAATGCAATATCTGAAGGCATGGGAACAATCATTTAAAAATTGAACAACTGAGCCAAAATCCTATTGGACTCAACACAAAAGTAAATCCTATTGCTTCATTGGATCTACTTTAATCAGGACTGACAATGATATTCAATTGATGTGCAGATTGATGTCTTATTCACCTGTATGTAAACTTTCAGCTGTTGTTCTTAAACAGAATTCACTATTGAATTCATTTATTTTCACTAATTCACATAATTTGTCTTCCTTCTTGTAGATTATATGGTTCACCACTAAACATAGATTTATTTCCTGCTCTTATGGTAGAAGATTTAGTTCCAGGTAGCAGATTGGGACCGACACTGATGTGTTTGTTGAGCACACAGTTTAGACGTCTTCGCAATGGAGACAGGTAAATTTTGTGTAAAGTGAGTAATTTTACAATTTTGGTAGTGACCAGGTATACACACAAAAATAATCTATGTAAGGAAAAGGTATAATGCTCAAAGAGCATGAAGTATATAATTTCCAGTACACAGTTCAATAGTGTCACATAAAGTAAAGTGAAAAGGAGCAACCGCTCTCAAGCATAACAGTTGTAAGACTGATAGATCCCAATGTATACAAGCTTTAGGGAAACATGTACAAGAAAGACACTTTTCAAACAAAGTCAGTTATTCTAACAATGAGTTATTCTGGGACACTGTATAGTAGTACTAACCAGGTATAGTCATTCTGTGATGCCATTTTAATTAGACTGACAGTTGTATAACAGACTAGAATTTATAACTTCTGGTTTTAACAACAGTGAAGACACTTCCTGTTCTGATAAGACAAAAAAGCAAAAGCCAATGAAGTGCAGAAAGTATGGGGTAGGAAGGTGAGCTATGGATATTTTCTAGAACAGCCTTGAATGGCTCACTTATTACAGACTATGGTGCATGGGGTCTTCTAGAGATTAGCACCCATCAGCTTTTTTGGTGATTCGTAGCAACAATTTGTATTTGGTTCTAATTGATGGGCTTAGAGACGTCTTAAATAAACAAGTAGATCCCAATACTCTGCCTCGTCTTTGTGTAGAATGACTTGGTTTCTCTTCTTTTTTGTGAGTTATATTATTGCTTGCCCTTCCCATTTTCCCTGTTTTTCCCTATGGAAACAATACTTCCTGCTTCATTTTATGCAAGCATACATGCACCATCAGCTACTTCAGCACTCTTATATTCCAACAATCTAAAAATATCCCAGGGTGTTTGAGGACATAGAGGTTTCTGGAGAGAATGTATTAATCAAATCCATAAATAATCATGTTTGCAAAAATTAAACCCACACTGACTATAGTAATGTACAGGCAATCCCTGACTTGCAAACATCCAGCTTACAACTACCTCCTAGTTAGGAATTGGGTTGGGACAAGAGGAAGTAAGAGAAATTGACTCAAAAGGGAAATCCACTCCTGAAAGAGGTTACCATTGGAAAAATGGAGAATCCTTGCTTCCACAACAAGCCAATTATGCCAAAATCCAATTTTCACAGGAATAGACAGTGAGGTGAAATTTTCTGAACAGGGGCAAAGACAGCAAAACCACCACCACAGGGGTGCTATCTAAAGCTGTGCTATCTAAAACTTATGCACACACACACATATTGCTGAAATTACACTTAAAATGTACCTGATCAAACTTATACAAATTCACCTTTAGACAGTGGTTCTCAACCTGTGGGTCCCCAGGTGTTTTGGCCTACAACTCCCAGAAATGCCAGACAGTTTACCAACTGTTAGGATTTCTGGGAGTTGAAGGCCAAAACATCTGGGACCAACAGATTGAAAACCACTGCCTTAATAACACAACTACAGAACCTATCTCATTCATAACTTGAGGATTGCCTGTACACAAAATCCATATGGCTTACAGGAATTGATTTTTGTCTAAGGAATGCATTCTTCATGTGAATTACAGGTTGTGGCATGAGAATCCTGGTGTGTTTACTCCGTCACAGTTGACTCAGATCAAGCAAGCATCCCTTGCCAGAATTCTGTGCGACAATGGAGACAATATAACCAGAGTCCAACATGATGTCTTCAGGGTGGCTGAGCTTCCACACGGATATGGGAGCTGTCATGAAATTCCTAAAGTTGATCTCAGGATGTGGCAAGATTGCTGTGAAGGTACAATTACATAGGCGCTCATATAGCCTTTGAATTATAATTGTATAGGAATTAGGCAGGAAAACAAATGCAAAAGTATTAATTACCAAGTTGCCCTGTTTTGGAACATCCTGAAGCTTCTGTTATTATTTTTGCACAAATTCTGTGGGAGCTTTACAAAAATTGCCTGACTTGGACTGTGGTGTCATGGATCAAGGTCTCTGCTTCGCCAGTAAGCTCTGTTGATGCCTTTGGCTGTGTTACAAGGCTGGCATTGACATAGGACAAGTGGAGTTTAAATCCCCATGAGGTCTCTAGTAGAAGACTAGTGCTTGTGACACAAATATTTATAAAGCCTTGTACTTTAGTTGGGCATATTGGAAGATCACATTCATAGCAGCACACACTTTTGTAATTTTTTTGTTTGGCAAGCTCTTTGTCTGCTTCACTCTGATTTTAGTTTGCAAGCTTTGTTTTGGCCTCATCCAGGAAAAAGAAAGCAATGGCTTGCAATATTCACAGTGAAGATTATCTTAATATTTGTCCTAGTCCCCTTCTAAGAAAAAAAAACCATACCAAAGCCCCCTATTACCTTTGATAATGGTAAGAGAAGCATTAATGCATATGCTTCTCTTACCATTATCACACCTCTCTCTTATTAAACACTCCCTGCATAATCCATTTATAAACAGCTGCCTGTTTAAATAAAAATACCTGAAGATGATGAAAGGGGGAGGAGGAGAACTCTTACACCAGGAGTGGAGAAGGTGCAGAATGCATGTTACATACAACATTAGAACCCTACTTTTATGGGTTCTAAAGCCTACTCTCTGTTTCCTGAAACCCCCCTCCAAAAAACCCCAACATTTCCTGCACCCAAACTGTATTAGATCTTCTTAATCCCCACAGAAACATAAAAGTTTTTGTTTACCTCTACACCTCAACCTTCTCCAAAACCTTGTTTCTATCATAATTTGGCCCGCAATGGCAAGTGAAACTGATATGATGTCCTTTCTGGTATGCCCTCACATACTAATATAGGCTTTGGTGGGGCTACATAGAAAATATTGGCTCACACTTTTTACAGTTATCTACACCAGGCTTATATTAAAAACTACTCTGAGTGCCTCTTATATATTTAATTCCAATGTCAGTAAAGTCTATTTGTCCTCCCACACCCAATGTCACTAGATACTTAACAGGAAGATTTGTGGGGAGGATATTATATTGCTTTTATTTATAAAGATTCCCAGTCTTCTTCATACAATTTATAACATCCTACTTAATTTCAGACTGCAGAACCAGAGGACAATTCAATGCATTCTCGTACCACTTTCGAGGAAGACGTTCCCTTGATTACAGTTTCCGTGAAGACAAGCCTTTAAAGCATGTGAAAATGTCAAGAACAAGGTAAATATTTTTAAAGAAACTGGAACACAGAAACATGTACTAATATGACTGCTACTGCTGTAATGGTTTGAGTGTTGGACTCCCTATTATGATACCTGCTTTGCCATGGAAACCTATTGAGTGACCTTGGAAGTCAGACTCTTTCAGCCTCAGAGGAAGGCAATAGCAAAGTTCTGAGTAAATCTTGCCAAGAAAAACATAGGATAGGATCAGCATAAGTGGTACTGAGTACAAAAATCAGAAACAAGGTTTGAAACAAAGACCATAGGACTAAAAGGATATGGTTCTATTGCATAAAGAATTTAGGAATGTGTCCATATTTTAATAGTCATGTTCATCTTATTTGTGTGCAAAGGGTATATTTATTGTTTTAAAATGTTCCATAAATTCAGAAGGAATGTCATGTCTTCAGTTCCTTTCATTAAATTTCTTATCATTCATGGCATCTTCAACAGTCTGTGTTCCTGACTATTCTTGAAGCTTCCCCATTAACTGGCATGATAGTTAAATTTACACAACTATAACTTAAAGTCAAAGTCAAACGGATCACTCTGAAGTCCTATTGATGATGAATCTTGGAAAAAAGAGAAAGGAAGTATTTGAGCGTAGTATTGTTTCAGTGTCAGTACAGGTAAATTAGAGTGATGGGCCTGTCCACATCTTTGACATTCATGCTCATCAGTAACCCTTAATGATACTTCAACCTCCTCTTCTGCCTGTAGTCACCTATTGCAGTACTGAAAAGAAATCTGGTGTGGTGCTACAGCATCCATCCTCTGATTCCATGCTGTCTAATATTTCCGTCTCACAAGGTTAAATCTGAGGAAATGTATGATCCTTTACAGACGTTCCCCAACTCCCTATTTCTTCATAGCAGTGGTTACTATGCCAGTGTGCACAATTCCTCCACTCGAATGCGCCTCTAGATTCTCCATTTTCTAGGGTTTTCACTTGCTTCTCAGTGTACTGCTGGTAACTTACTTGGACAGTTTTACTCTAGTTCTTTTTATGTATGGGAAAAGGTCCTATGGATATTGAATTAAGCATAAACCTCAGGCTGCACGAAATGAGATTTTGTAACCCAGATTGTGGTAGAAGGCACTGGAAATAACTGCAGTCAACTTGGGAGTTGCTCGTCATTTATTATTATTTTTATTTTAAACCATTCTTGTCATCACAGTTTTTTAGTCTCCAGCTGGTTACGCTCCTCCAGTTATGAGCCTTTAGCAGTTTTCTACAACAAGTGAAACTCATTTACTGATAGTTAGACTACTGTAGTCTGTGTCATATGTACAAGATGAGAGTTAGTTTTCCATCAGCTCTATTTTTGGAAACTATTGTGCTTCAATAGTCAGAATACAGCTGTGTGCAGAAAGAGCTGTCTAGCTACTTGTGTGTAAGAAGGAAATGCTGTTGCTTTTACTGCTTTTGTAGGTTGTGTTTTGCTGACTTTGAAGCTTTCTATTGCAGGTGGAGAAAATTATTGGATTTTTGGGGGCAGTAGGGGCGCAGAAATTATTTTTGTTACCCCAATGTTGATGCTGCTCCTTGGTTCATTTGCAGCTTGCTGAGCTGCCATTTAAATAGCTTTGTCCATTGAGTTTTGCAGCAACCATGGACTGAGAAAACTTATAAGGAAATTTCTTCTTATATTGCTTTAAGACTCTGGCTGTTTAGATTATATGAATGGTGAAGAACAAACTTACCCTGAAAAGATTATTCATAGTATAATTCAAATGTTAAACAACTGTCACAGCTGTTAAAGATGATGTGCTGAGGAGTGGGGTTAATGAGGGATATGTTCCCCTGCTCCCAAGATAGACTATGGAGAAAGAGAGAGAAAAGAAGTGGGAGAGAGGAAGTGTTTTTGTGTAGTTTATTTGTAAATTTTGTTGTTATTCAAATCCCAGAGCTAGCTGGATAGTAAAGGCAGAAGTAACCCACCTTGACTATCCTTTTCAAAATGAATCATTTTGAAAAGCTCTGTAAAACAGGAGAAGTCTCAGCAGACTGGAAAAGCAAATGTTGTCCCCACTTTCAAGGGGACGGACGACAATGACTGCCCAGTCACCTTGACACCAATGCCAATGGCTGCATCAAAATCAAATAAAAATGTTTTTACTAGCAAGCTATAAGAATGCAGGATGATTTCCTGACGAGATATAGGGTGTTTGGAGTTTGAACATGCTGAGAGCATAAACTGGTTAGGTCAGTGGTTTCAACCTGTGTTTTGGCACACAACTCCCAGAAATCCCAGCCAGTTTGCCAACTGTTAGGATTTCTGGGAGTTGAAAGGCAAAACATCTGGGAGTCACAGGTTGAGAACCACTGAGTTAAGTGAAAGAATTTTTTTTTTTAATCAGAATATGGCTTCTTTAAGCTAAATTTATGGTTAGACCATAATGGTAATGTATACCTTCCAATCAATTATGAAATATGGGGATCTTATTCATACGTCTCATAATTGCAAAAGAGTTGGAAATGCATACAGGAAACTTGGTATTATATATTGTGACAGCTTCAGCTAAATGTTATGGGAACAGGTGATGTTTTCCCTGAAAACAGGCTTTTGAATACCATCTGTGCTTTGTCTTTCCAAATCTACATTAAAATAGAGAAACTTAAGAACTTGATAGGAATCCTGTGTTCTTGTGCAGGAAGTAATTGAAGGTCTCCAAAATACTAGAATGTGGTGATAATGAAAATGCGAGGAAGATAAATAAACAAAGCAAATTAAATGGGATTTGGAATGAAATGTAAGTAGCAGAGTGAGGACTGGACAGGAAGAATAACTGCTTGATGGGACAATCTCTTTTGTCTTAGGTTACCCACTGTAACATAAGAAATCCTTTGCAAAAACCCAGCAATCCCACTTCCCTCAATCTGGTGACCTCTTTTTGCTGGTTGTGTGCCAGATTTTGAACTAAAGAAAAGAACTAGTCAAACCATGTTCTTTGAATATGCAGAGTACAACAGACAGATACTACCAGCAGATAAAGTAACAGGGGGGCTGCGAGGACGATGATTTCAATCAAAGAGCACCCGGAAATGAAAGTCCAACCTCAGATGAAGTCAAAAGTATTTTGTATTGAAGCTGCCCAAATGAGCAAATGCAGAGGGAGCCGTAGAAGGAAGCACAGGAGGTCCCTGCAACTACCACGAGAGCCTGTTGAGGGCACTGCCCTCAGTCTTGTTCCGGTACTGGTTCAGGGATTTGTTCAATCTCCCCCCCCCCCCCTGCTTCAGCAGGGGGTGATGGTCTCTTCCGATACTGCTACGGCCCCTGAAGTTCGGCCAAGCGGCTGCCCACCTGAAACTGACCATCCGAGGACTATGCCAACGAAGAAGCGGAGAAGGTTGCGCACTTGGACTTTTGGGTATGTCAATTCCAGGAGCTGAGAGCACTCTCCGGTGAGTTCCCAGCCCTGGAAGCAGGACAATGCAATAGGCAAGAAACTCACTTCTAAGTCACTGGGCTCAGAAAGTAGAGTTGGCTCCCCTCCCCCTGGTTTAGAGACTCTCAGTGACTTTCTGGGGGCGCCACAGCTCCCTTCTTTTGACTGTGCGACAGATATTACTGCCAGACGTCTCCCTTTGGTAGCACGTCATCCTGTGCGGGACCTGAGCTTTACTCCAGACCCACGTTTTGTGACCAATTCTTTTAAATGTCGTATTCCCTCTGTACTCTCCCTTCCTCTGTCTATGTAATCATCTTTTTACTCTAGCTTGCTGTTTTTCTGTTATGTGCCAAACTATGTAAACCGCTCCGAGACTACAAGTTTGAAACATAAATATAAATAAAAATAAATAAAAATAAATAAAAAGTACGCTGGCTCGCCACAGGAGCAAAGCCCAGTCCCCACAGGGGAGGGGGAGCACAAATGTGATGCACCGACGGGGTGTATACAGTCAAAGGCCTGTAGCCCGTTTCATAGTCCACAAACTTTATCAAGGTGACTAACACATAGCGTCCTGATTAAATTCACAGTTCTGCATATATAGCACTATCAGTGTAATACTGGAGGTCCTTCTGCAAAGATAGTGCTATATATGCAGAACTGTGAATTTAATCAGGACACTATGTGTTAGTCACCTTGATAAAGTTTGTGGACTACGAAACGGCCTACAGGCCTTTGACTGTATACACCCCGTCGGTGTATACAGTCAAACTATATAGACCTTCTGACTTCTGACTTTGAACATTTGACTTCTGACTCGGGCCTTCTGACTTTGAACATTTTCGCTCTGATGTTAGCCCCGGTTTGTATACATTGTTTGCCCATACCAGCCGCCATTGTTGTGATTGTGGGAGCCAAACCCTTTGTTGACTATTGATTTATATTTTATAATCTCCCTGCTATTTTTGGTGAGTTGTTTTTTCAGAGCGATTTGAAACTCCAGAGAAATCCCCTAAGTCCCTGAGAGAGTATCTCACCAAGGACCAGAAGTGTGCCAACGAGAGAGTTCTATCCCAGCTGAGAAAGGATGACAAGCCGCAAAGTCCTGATGTCCGCGAGGCTGACATGTTTTAATTCAGAATTTCAAGCCATTTTATACATTTTACAGAGCTGTCAGATTCAAATCTCCCGCTCGCCCCCATTCCCACGCTCCGTTCTGATTGGTTAGAACTTTCGCAACAGCTGTGGGGCGGAACACCGGCCGGCTTCCTCTAGCCAATGGTGAGCCAGCGCCACCTCCGTGGTGGCCAATGGGAGAGTTTCCTCATCTCGGTGTTTGGGACAATAAGGAGCAAGTGGCGGGAGAAGTGAAGAACTATGATATCGGATCCTTGGTGAAGGGATTATAATGTGCAAATTAATGTCCGGTAGGTGAGACGAGATCCCAAAGTCCTGCAAATCTCTTCCCCTATTGTCTTTGGTTTGCAATAAGCATTACTGAGTAGTGTCCGCAAAGCGTTTGGAGTCTGTCATTTCCTGCAGGCGATGACACATCTGGGTGTTTCATTAAGCGTCGTGGAAGGTAAATAGATTATTATGTGGCCAGGTCCCAAGTTTCCGATCCTCAGGAGAGATGGCCCAGGTCAGGGGCAGTCTTATGTAATTTTAAATGGTAAGTGAACATTATTTTGGCATCCCCCCCCCCCCCAAACATTAAGTGAATGAGGCCCCGGTGCTTACATCCCACTCCTGCCTGGGCGCAGGCTTCCTCCACCCGGCCTTGGGTGGCTTCCTGGCGGTCATTGCTGGGAAGTGGCTTCTCCTCCGCAGAGACATGGCACTCCGGTTCCGCAGAGCAGAGCAAGAGAAGGCAGGCTTGAAAGTGCCGCCACGCCACCTGGCTGCCAATCTCTAGAGGCCTGGCGCGCGTTGCCAGGGAAACCCCGCCTCGTGGAGGGGGTGGGGCTAAGGCTAGAAATGAGCGTGCCCCGCCTCGCGGGCAGAAGGAAGGAGAGGAGGGGTGGGCAGGTCTCGCGGGGAGACAGACGGGAGGGTGTGACGTTTCCTTAGCAGCACACACATTTTTAGCCGCGTGACGCTGTGAGAAGGGGGGGGGGTGTTTGTAATGTGCAGCATTCATTTGGAGGGGAAAAACACCTTCTTCCTCCCCTCTTACTCCGTAGTTAGGTAATACCGAGTCCTGGAGCCCTGTTGGGAAGAACACTGCATTCTGCAGACTGGCGAAGACAGCAAGCACAGACAGAGCCATATTTTCCATTGCACAAGGCCCAAAAGCGGAACATCAGCCGGACGCTGTCTGGCGGGCGGGGGAATGCGCCCTTTACCCAGATGGTGCCTCACGCAGCGGCGTCCTTTGCCTACCAGTAGGACTGCCCCTGGCCCAGGTGATAAATGGTAAAATCTACCAGGGGATCTTTAGCCCTTTGAGAGGCGAAACTCAGATTTCAAAGTTCTATAGTTCTAAGAAAAAGCAGATAATTACTTATGGACATGCAAAGGATTTTCTGGAGGTTTGAGTCATCAAGCAGTTTGGCCATTTCCTGGAAAAATACAGGTTCTAGCCTTTCAAAAATACATTCACAATTCATGAGGAAGGGAGGGCATGCAGGGAAGATACAGTGAATCTTTTGGGGAAAAGGGGGAGATCGTCTTCAGCCTTGTTCATCACCTATTTGTTTACTTCATTCATTTTTATTTCATAAAAAGAGTCCAAGAAATATTGGGGGGGAACCTAAGCCTTGAGGTCTATGAAAACGTCCCTTCTGAGTGGGGACGGGGAAAGGGGGCTTCAGAGGGTTAATTCATGTGAGCAGAAGTCTAAAATACAGCCCAGGAAGCTATGGGGAAAGCTCTTGTGACGCCCCCACGGGGCTGAAAATTTCATCTGCAGTTCGTATTTTGCTGCCCTTACCTGCAAAGGTCTTTGTTTCTTTGTTTGGCCATGTGCTTGGGTGTCCTCCTAGATTCATCGCTAACGTTTGAAGCCCAGGCGTCTGTGGTGACTGGGAGGGCTTTCGCACAATTAAAACTCGTGCGCTAGCTGCGACCGTACCTCGTGAAGTTGGATCTGGCCATGGTGGTCCATGCTTTAGTCACCTCCAGATTGGACTGCTGTAATGCACTCTACATGGTGCTGCCCTTGAAGATGGCTCAGAAGTTTCAGTTGGTCCAATGGGCGGCAGCCAGGTTGCTAACTGATGGATGGCCTGCCATTATTGTGCTGTGTCGGGAAGGACGTTTTGGGGACATCTGGGAATCCTCACCTAGGTGTGTATGATTTTCATTTCTTTTCCCTATACTAACTGCCCCTAAGGACCAGGGCTGGGGTGGGAGGGGTGGGGAGGGACTGTAATCCTCTCTATAGCCTTTCTAGAACTGTTTCCTAAGCTGACCACATGGAGTGGTCCTGGACCTGCTTGCTGCCACAGAGGATGCCAGGCTGGAGTGTTCCTGCCCAGTGCAAAGGGGGGTCCCCTGAGGAAGGGCCTGAAGGACCACCGCCTGCAGCCGGGAAGGGGAACTGCACCACTGCCTGCTGACATCAGCTCCAGAGCCAGCACCTCAGCCAGGTGGAGAGAATCGGTGAGAAGTCAAGCCAGGAGAGGTTCCGGAAAATGCCAAAGGAACTCCCGAGAGGAGACCACTACCCCTCTCCAGGACACCTGCTGAGCTGGCCTCCAGATCAAGGAAACGTCACCCACGCAGAGGAGGACCCACTGTGGACTAGCACCTTTCCTGTTTTCATCCCCATCCCTTCTTGGGGAAACAACTTCCTGCATTCTTCTGCCAAAGATTTTTTCCCAGCCACCTGTGTTCCTCACTTCTGCCAGTATCACCAGCAACAGCTCCCTCCTGAGAAACAGTAGCCCTTGTGTGAGTTAAAATGCCTCTCCTACTGATCTGTATCTTCTCTCTGATCTCACCCCCTTTCTATGTTTTCCTCTGGACTTCTCTACCAGACACCACGTTTCTAGGAACATGTAGGATGTAGCTGCAGGGATTTGGGGGCCTGTGAGGTAAATTGCTGGCCTCCTTCCCTGGATTGGCTTAGGAAAGATTCTGCTACCTTTTAGTTGCCATTTTTCTGTCGCTGATGCTGGGCTGTCTGTGCTCATGCATCCCATCTTGGCTGAAGGTCTGTCTGATGGGAAGGTCTGGGGAACCCTCTAGACCAGGGGTGCTCATTACGGTGATCGGGAGCACCTAGGTGATCTTCGGCCCTCTTCCAGGTGATCTTTGGGCCTCACCAGCCGGATGGCGCGCTCCTGCCATGCACGCGCACGTGCGCTCCTGCCGCCACCCTCGCGGGGCTTCTTTTGCCAAAATCAGGCTTTAGTGGGCGGGCCCTGGTGCTCGTCTTGCCACGCACGGTGTGGTGACATGACCGCCCATTGGTTGCTGTTGGGAGGGGGGGGAAGCAAAATGAAGGCACGCGAACGGATAGGATGCGAGGCTGTGGGAGGGATGGAGGGAATGTGTGTGTGTGTGTGTGTGAGAGAGAGAGAGCCAAGGAGAGAGAAAAGAAATCTGGAGAACTTCTTTGGATCCCTTTGGCAGGCAGGCAGGCGGGCGCTGGAAGGAGAGAGGGAGAGAGAGAGAAAGAGGCCAAGGAGGCCTCATGGGCAAAGTGGGGCAAAGCCAAGCAAGCCCTGCTGCAAACCCTGCTGCTGCCCTTGGGACTCCCATTCCAAGCCGAGACCTGGGCGAGCGAGCTGTGTGGGGCTGCTTTCTTTCCTTGGTTGGGGGCGAGGAGGGAGGGCTCCGCCGTGTTCCTGGGGCTGAACCAGAGGAGGAGGGGGCTGCGGGGATGGAGACTCCACTTGCTCCTGCTTATGCCCTCGCCGCCTTTCTCTGCCTCGCCCTCCTTCGCCCTTGAAGGAGAAAGGCGGTGAGGGCCCAAGGGGGAGAGAGAGAGAGAGAGCGGGGGGGGGGGAGGGTGGCTCTTCAGAGACGGCTAGGAAGAGCCACCCTCTCTCTCCCCACCCCCGTGGGCATGGACTGCCACCAGTGGGAGGGGTCCTCCTTCCTGCCAGCCATCCACTTGGGCATCCTTTCTGAGTGACACCCTCGAAAGGAAGGAAGGAAGGAAGGGCGCCCCCCCCTGCTGCATCTGTCACTTTGGGGAAGCACCTCTTCCACTCTTCCTTCTCCTCGAGGGAGGAGGGAGGGGGGAGGCTGCCATGGGGAGGCTCCAGCCTCACGTGGGTCCCTCTCTCAGTTGAGCTTCCCGGCCCAGGCAGCAGCCAGGCGGCCCCTCTTCCCAGCCCTGCGCCTTCCGAGCCACCGCCAAAGCCATATCTGGCCGGAGCACTGGCGGGTGCTCCTATAAATACCCTCCTGCTGCGTGCGTGGGAGGGGCCTGCTGTGCACGCAAGAAGCAGGACGGGATGGGGACTTCCTGCTTCGCGAAAGCACGCAGCAGGAAGGAGGAAGGCAACGAAGACATTAAGAGAGAGCGCGCGCAGGCAAAGAGGATCCCCTTTCCGGGTGCGTGCGGCAGCGAGTTCGTGGGCAGGCAAGAAAGAAGCCCCGCGTGGACAGAAGGCTGCAGTAGGAACGTGCGTGCGCACGCTCACATGCACAACAGGTGATCTTTTCAACTTGATTGTTCATATAGATGAAAAAGTGTGGGCACCCCTGCTCTAGACAGATGGCCATGCTGTCCTTAGAGAGCTATAGTGCCTTTGTGTATGCGGAAGCTGTCAACAGACCCGAGTCCGTTTCTGCTTCTGAGTGGGGATTTGGAGTCGAGCCAGACAGAGGCCTATTGAGAATCCGGCAGCAGAGAGTTCCAAAGGTCCTTTGCTGCCACATGGGCCAGGTCGCATAAGAACAAAGACCTGTATGTAAGGTTCTGTCAATTAGAGCAAAGTGTGCTCTAATCTTAGACCCTTCCAATACTGGTAATCCCGGCCAGGTGCGACCTTGAAGGCTGGAGCAGTGCAGAGAGAGAGCCTTGAGCTATGGGCCACACCACACCAACATGGGAAGCACTGCCCTGTGTTATGCTGACTCAGGGAGAGATGACTGAGCAGCCATTGGACGATTGGGCTCATGACATTAACTCTGTGACCCCTGGGGTCATGCCCCAATGGACTACTGGGATTGCTGTATCATTTGGATCTGATGCAACCTCTGTTAAGCATTGCATGCTAGGGGGGTTGGGTCTTTGGGATGATGGACAGATGGTGGAGGCGGAGACTGTATATAAACTATGTTGGGGGCTGGGAAAGGCAGATCTGGCTTCACAGGCAATGATACCTGGAATAAACTTGTAGGATCAAGCTGCTGTTTGTGCGTCGTCCTTACAGAGGTCTTTTCAAGAAAATCCAGCGTTCATTACACTGTAAAGATAGCCTTTTCCTACCTCTCCCATCTGCCTCTGGCTATGCTTCATTCTCCCTAGGTGTTGCACCTCAGAACCTGGCAGGCCCCCTAAATCACACAACACAGGCCGATGCAAAATCAATAAGTTTATTTAGAATAAAAGATAGAATAGTTCAAAGAATAGATGTAAAATAGTCCATGGAGTGAAGAATCAAAAGCAATATCAAAGTGCCAAGCATAAAGGCTTAAGTCCACTGGAGCAAAGTCGTTTAGGCAAAACAAAGTTCTCCTGAAGCAGGCCGCTCCAGTGACCGAAACGAGACCCTGGAAAGGCAGCCACTACTTGTGGCAAAACAAGGCTTAAATCCAAACCGTTCCCAACAGTTCCCTGGGGACTTGGCAGAAAGACGTGGACCACACCAAACGTGGCTTCAGATCTAATTCAGAGTCCAAAAATCCAGGCTAATATAGAAGCTAATCCCGGGGTATCCATCTCACCCCCTTTCGCATAGCTCCATCTTCTCCTGGAATTTCTGATAGAAGACCTTCTATCAAACACCTGCTCATTACCGGGACCAGCTGCACCATTATCAGGATGAGACTCAGCCAGCTCCCCTTCTCCCAGCGCTTCATCTGGAAAGGGAAACGGTATCCGCTCCTGGGAACCTAACCCTCCGGGTCGTTCATAATCAGAGCTGGAATCCTCCTCCATACTTTCCTCTGTGAACTCACTCTCTGTTTGATATCTCTCCAGCCATTCATTATCCCGTTGCAAGCTCTCGTTAGATGATTCATACCCATCCGGCCAGCCTTCTTCACTGGGCCCCCGGGTCATATAGTCCAGCCCCACCTTGCGCTGGATCAACTGGCATTTGTCTGGATACCCCCGGGACTCCCGGGACCCGACCCACGCCACTAGGCTGGAATACCGCAGTAGGTACGTTGTAGCCATAACAACCGTAAGCACCCATTTCCTGTAGCAACATCAGTTTTCCCCTGAGGGCACACATGCACCCCTCCCATTCACACTTGCTCAAAACTCATAAAACAACCCATGCTTTCTATGGCGATTCCAGCAAACCTGAGCCCAGGAGGGTATTGGCTGAAGGGATGCGTAGTTCCCCAAGGACCAACTTGGGGATTCTAGTTTGCAAAGCACCAAGGACCCAATGTATCTGTTTCCCATTGCTTTTGATCCATTCCTGACTCTCCCTGGCTGGTTTCAGCTAAAAGCCATGCTCCATCATTGGGATCTGGGACCTTGGAGGCCCCCCTCATCGGCAGACCGGCTATGTGGTATCCCTAGGGGTTTTGCCCACGTTTGGGGACCTGAAAGGCCAAGGATCCACCTGGCTTAGGGTGAGCAGTACCTCACTGGATCAAAATGGACTCTCTTCATTCCCGGGACTCTTCACTGTTTATCTCAAACCTATCCTGCAAGGCTGGCCTTTCTCCAAGGCACAGCCATGGACATTTGCCCCCAAAGCACCATTGCTGCCTTTGAATGGACTTTTCCTTTTTTTCCCCTGGACCTTTGTGTTTTCAAACATGGGCTTCCTAGTTTCCCCAAGGACAAGGACTTTTCAGTAAAGCCAGAACACTGCCTCTCCCCACATGAACTCCAAGACCCTTTCTCCATTGATTCTCACTGCTCTTCGGACTGATGGCACCACAGAGAAGATGCGACATTTGTTTGTTTGTTTTTGTATGATCTTATTCTCTGTATGGGCTGCATGGGGAACAAAAGTATGGTTGCAGAAGGTTACCCTGTTATCTCAATGTTTTGTATAAGTTTTCCTCTTGTATTTTCCCTCATTGTTGCTTAGTGTTTAGAAAAACCTTCTGAATCCCAGCAGAGAATCAGAAGGGCCGCAGCGCGACCTAGCCGTCTCATTTTTACCAGCCACTATATTGCTCTTGCATAACAATATTTATGTAGGGGCCAGTTCCTTCTCAGGGCTATCATACCTGAAACCCACACTGGAATCTACCCACCTATGCTTATTAATTTCTGAGGCTTTGACTACTAA
>JARBWK010000009.1:139531503-139596174 GCA_030556195.1 Anolis apletophallus | reverse complement strand
CCTATCTGAACCCCTTGGGGCTCTATACAGCTCTGTACCACTCTATGCCGTTCTGTACGGCTCTCGCTCTACTGCCTTGTCCAGCTGACGCTGAGTTATCTCCTCCGCCGCACTTCAGCGCCCGATTTACACCCGTTCTCTTCCTATCCGTCTTCTCGCGTCTGCGCTGCTGCTTCTCCTTCATTGGCGTCGTCCGTGCGGCCCCCGACCGCGCCCCAGCCCCCGCTGCTGCTTTTCCTCCTCCGCGGGCGCTCGTCCGCGCTCCCCTCCGCGACCGCGTCCCCCGCGATCGCGCCTCTGCACCCGCTCCTCTCCATCTCGGGCGCACGGTCTCACGTTCCTCCTCTCCGCACCGCCGTCCCCCTCTCCCTCTCACGGACGTGGACCTCTCCTGCCTCTCCTGCCGGCGCTGCGAGTCTCTAGGCGATTTTGGGGAGCCAGGCGCGTCCACGCGGCACCCTCTACCTCACCGCTGGTCTCGCAGCTGCGCTCAATCAGGTCACCCCTCTGGCTTATCCAGCTGGATTAAGTTTGGTTTCGGTTTGTTTGTAGAATCTTTCAATTCTTCCTTCCTTCGCTTCTTTTCACCTCCCTGGACGTTTCCTTTTTTTTGATTCCCTTTCCCTTTGGGTTCGAAGATTGGGGAGTGGGAGGGTTGATGTTATTATACTCAGGAAGAGTTAAAAGGGAGTGCTGCTTGCCTCTTCAAGCCACGGCTTGTTGGAAAGAACTGAGAGCCTGTCGCCTCTCCCAGAGCTTCTTTACCGGGATTGTAGGTTCTGCCAGGCAGGGGACCCCTTCTGCCCCCTGCTAGTGGAAATTTTGTGCCCACCGGCTCTCCGTCTTTCCCTCTCCGGGGGCCTCTCTTTCGGAGCTCCCATGAGAGCGACCGGCTGCTTTGCACTCCTGACTGGAAGTCAGGAGAGCATCTTTTCAGAGAAGCAATGGGGATTAGCAGTCCAGACCCGTTCCCAGGCGCTCAAGAAGGAAAAGGTAGGGGGGGGGTACCCGGGAAGAGGCCCTTGGGAGAGTGGGAGGCTGCGCTGCTCAAGGGATACGAGGGGGACGAGTGGCTTGATCACAACCGCAAGGATTGCCAACTCCAGGGTGGATTCTGGTTTGCCCGAACCAAACTATACATCCCACTAGCGCTCCGGACCAGGGTCATGGAAAGGAATCACGACCACAAAAGTCCGGGGCATTGGGGCCCCACCAAGACCTACCTGGCCCTCAGACAGAGCTATTGGTGGCCGGGGATGCGGGGCGACACCCACAGATACATCCAAGGATGTGAGGCATGTGCCAGAAACAAAGTCCCCACAGGGAAGCCCAGAGGTTTGTTACAAGTGGTAGTGTCCCCTAGCTGGCCATGGACACATGTAAGCACGGATTTTGTGGGAGAGCTCCCCCCAGCCGGGGTTTTCGATACATCTGGACTGTGCTCGACCTGTTTTCGAAACAGGCACATTTCATCCCCTTGACTAAACTGCCATCCGCAGAGAGGTTGGCCAAACTGTACATACAGCATATTTACAGGCTAAGAGCCCAGAGCAGGTCATCAGCGACCGTGGGGTTCAATTCACCGCCCAGTTTTGGGATCAGTTCATCTCAAGCTTAGGGGCGGAGTGTAACCTTACATCAGCATATCACCCTATAAGTAATGGCAGCGTGGAGAGGGCGCAACAGACTTTAAGCCATTACCTCCGCATTTACACCAACCAGGAGCAGACTGATTGGGCAGACTTACTCCCGTATGCAGAGATGGCATACAATGGGTCGGTGCACTCCTCCACTGGTAAAACCCCTTTCTCCATCATATACGGGCAGGAGGTTCCCCCTGCCCCGCCTCCCGAAATGGCAAGAGGAGGAAAAGGAGGGGGGTTGGAGATGCGATACTAGAGAGGAATGGGAAAAGGTAACTAAGGCATTGGGCACGGCACAGCGCACCCACAAGCGCTTCGCTGACTGCAAGCGGCAAGGGGCTGAGATCTATTGCGAAGGGGACTTGGTGTGGTTGTCGGCCCAAAACATAAAGTTGGGCTTGCCGTCCCGCAAGTTGGGGCCCAAATACTTGGGGTCGTTCAGGGTTGTCAGAGCGATCAACCAGGTGACCTATGAGCTGGCCTTGCCCAAGGGTATGGGTAAGGTGCACCCCTCATTTCACTGCAGCCTGCTGAAGCATTACCACGGCCCCGTGGGGCCCGGAGACTAATGGCACCTCATTATTTTCACAGGAGGTGGAGGAAGAGGAGGTGGCCGTCCTGTCAGGGATCGATGCCCACGGCCATCAACAAGGCCGATGGGATCCGGATCCCGACCAGCACCCTAACAATCCCCAGCTGGCCGGCTGGGAGCAGGGAGATGGGGCCGCTCCCAAGGGATCTGCACCTCCCCGTGAGACTGGGGAGAAGGGATGGTTCCCAGGGCAGGGGTATAAAAGGGCTGGGGTGGGTTGGGACAGTACTTTTTGGCTTCAACTGTTATGTTCCTGAATAAAGAAATTGAATTGACCGGAAAGCTTCCGCATGGTTCATCTTCGGCGTTTGGCTGGCCTGACAGATATAGATGGTAATGTTAGCCTACAGAACCCATCTGAGGCTAACAACATGCCTACTGAGAGGAAATTAGTCCATCTCTTAAAGGACAAGACTCATCATGACTCTGACTGCGATGATATTATAGCTAAGTCCCCTAAACAAGAGGACTTTCCATCAGGTCAAATTGGCTACTTTGGGTCGCCAGCATTTACACCAGCCCCGGTCGGGCGATTACCTTCCAACCACTATCTTGCTTTAAACAGCCTGGCTGGCATACCATTAGGGCCTGCCTTATCTCCTTCTCAGGGGATCTGTTGCGAGCCAGACCTCCAACAGCTGCTGGGAGTGCCTCAGCTCCCCTCTTTTGATTGTGTGGCAGACGTCACTATTAGACAACCCCCTTTGGCAACACGTCAGCCTGCGCTGGACTTGTGTTTTACCCCAGACTCACGTTTTGCTGCTGATCCCTTTAAGTGTTGTATATCCCCCTTATTCTCCCCTCCTTTGCCTATGTAATTGCCTTTATTACTGTGTTGTTCTCTCTTATATGTTTGCTGTTCTTTGTTATGTGTCAAACTCTGTAAACCGCATAAATAAATAAATAAACAATTAACAGTTAAAAACATAAAAATACAATTCTCAGCATCTTGTTAAAATCACTTTCCGCCACATCGTCATCATTCCATAGGTCTAATTAAACAGTTATATTTCATCTGCAAATGCCTGTTCGAACAGCCAGTTCTTCGCTTTCTTACAAAATGTCAGGAGGGAGGGGGGCTGATCTGATGTCACTAGGGAGAGCGTTCCAAAGCCGAGGAGCCACCACTGAAAAGGCCCTGTCTCTCTTTCCCGCCAATCGCACCTGCGAAGAAGGCGGGACTGAGAGCAGGGCCTCTCCGGATTATCTTAAACATCTCAATGATTCATAGGGAGAGATGCATTTGAACAGGTAAGTTGGACCAGAACCGTGGTCATCCAGTCACTTGAACACCCTCCAGAGACTCTACTGGACTCCCAGGAAGACTATACTCAGAGCTGGAAGGGATATCCAATGGCCATCCTGTCCAGTTCCATCTCTCTAGGCATGGAGACACAATTCAAGCCCTCCAGACGGATGGCCATCCAACCTCTGATTAATACCTTCAGAGAAGGAGACTATGGTGGACTCCCAAGCCAAGGCCTATTGCACTAGAAGGTAGCCCCCCAACGGTCACCCAGTCTATCCTCCTTCTGCCAGACAGGAAGCCACAATTCAACCCATCCCAACAGATGGTCATCCAACCTCTGTTTAAAACTTTCAGAGATGTAGACTCCACTATACTCCAACTCGGTCCATATTCCACTACAGTTTGGAGGGATCCCCAAAGGCCACCCAGCCCAGCACCATCTTGACAGGCTGGAATACACAATCAAAGTCACCCAGCCTTTGTTTGAGAACTTCCAGGAGACTCCACCAGTCTCCCAAATAGGCGGGGAGATAGTGGCAGGGGATAAGAATAACATCGTTGTTGTTGTTGTTGTTGTTGTTGTTATATTCCCAGGTGCCTTCAACTCAGCTTTTGATTTCTTGAGACCTTTTCCTAGAGATTGCTGGACTAGATTTCTTCTTATTATTATTATTCAGCTGAGAGTGTGACTTGGTAAAGTCACCCGGCAAGTTTCCATAATATTTATAACGTCACATTATCTCAATGCCACTGGAGTGGATAAAAGTGGATGCAATTTGCGTGGACGTTGACCAAAGATCCAAGACAAGATCTTCTTTTCCTCCCACTCGCTTCCTGTTGACCGCCCTGAGTACATTGGAGACAGAGTTTGGAGGACAATCGGAACAACGGCTTCTTGCTTTAAAGGAAAGAACAAGGTGATACTGCTTGATATTAGGAGCAGATCCCACACAAAGCTTTAAGACATTGGCAAATAAATTTGGATAGATGATTTTTATCATCAAAGGCCACCCTAATGGTCCAGCCTTTCTGCTTAACTCAACCAGAAGCAATTGCAAGAATGCTTTCAGGAGAAGTGAATAGGAAATGTTTCAATAATGGAATCCTTCTCAACTTGATGTTCTTATTGATGATGATTTGCATTCAAAGTACCTCACCATAAAACCAATACAATCTGAAGACTGCGACTTTGGGGAAATATTTTGTGAAGTAATTGAAGAATTATACTAATACAACCAGGTAGAAATACTCATGAAAGGGTATATCAAGAAGTGGGACAAACTAAGGTTTTGTTTCAAGTACTACCTGTTGCACTGAGACTTAGACCGGTCCCTTAGTAAACCAACACACAGCGGTTGCGGTTAAATGCTTTATTTAGAATAAGTAAATAAGAAAAAGGCAAAGAAGAATGGTTCAAAAATGCTCTCAAAGTCCAAAAATAGCAAAGAATAAACTTGAAGGCTCTCCAAAAAGAAGCAATGTCCAAGATGCCACAATTGGCTAAATCCACTGGGTCCTGGTTCCCCGACTTGACCCGGCTTGTAGTCTTTAAGCAAGGAGACCCCTCTGGCCCCGGTAACGATCCACGGAACTTGGTAACGTAACTGAAACGCTGGCACGAGATCCAGAATGGAGTCCGGCCCCAACCTTTATAGCTTTTGGACTGTATTGCTCTTGAAGGCGCTTGCTTCGCCTCAACTCTTCACGGGTACAGGGGAATCACTTTCTCTTCCCACCATCCATATCTCTATCTCTTTGGAATGCAAACTTGTTAGCGGGCCCAGCTGTGTCCAGGGGAGGATCTGCGGTTTCTTGGTACCAGGTGGCTCTATCAGCCTGAGAAACAGCAGGGATGCACCTCGCTTTGGTTATCTGAGGTTCAGCTAGAGTTTGCTGCAAAGGCCTGTTTACAAGCCTCTCTGAGTTCTTGACGGTAACATGGCGTCGGTCTGGCTTACTATGGGAACCTGGCTGAGGTGTGACACTACCATGTATCCCCAACAACATGATCAAGAAATGGGACAAGTCAATTGAAATGTGGATAACGGGGACAAATAAAATCAAAATTACCCATTTAATATTTTACTCTGCTGAAATCAACAGAGGGTGGGGAGCCCCTAGTCTACGGAGCTACTTCAAGGCCTGTCAGTTAACAAGACTGCTAGAATTAGACTTTGATGAAACAAAAAGATGGGCCAGAATTGAGAAAAGAAAAGAAAAAGCATAGAACCAATGCAATACAATTTAAAATCCAAAAATATGCCAACATTAAAATAGAATGAAATATTAACAATATCAAAAATAAATGGTTAAAATCCTTAAAACCAATTGATGATTCACGTGAAGACTATGTCAATGTGGAGTTATCCTTTGATAAATTTGTACTATCTATTCCTTTCTACTTACTATGTTACTAATACATTGATGATTTCTGTTTTAAAATTTTATTTTGTCTTTTTTTGGGCATTGTGTCATTTTAAATTGCATAATTCAAATGATTCAGTGAATCATAGCAGTGCTTATTCACATGAAATTATTATTTAATTAGTATTAGTCCTATAGACTTTTTCAATATTTCCTTCCATTTGTTTCTCTTTTTTTTGTATAATTTTTATTAAGGTTTTTAGCAATTACAGGGGAATGCGGAAGGGTAAGGGGAGGGAGGGTGGGACCAAGGGAAGGGTTTCCATTTGTTTCTGTGGGGTTTTAAGCAATTCTACAGTGAGATTCACAATAATTTGACGGATATTTTCATTCAGTTCTTCCTATAAGTTTCTGAATCTTAATTGGAGTTCTTTTTCCCTTTGCTCTGTTAATTCTTCTCTTTTTACTAAGATTGTAATGGTTTCTTCCATCTTTCTTGTCTTGTTATTCAATTTTTCATATTAACATTTCAGCTTATTCTTCTCAGATTTTATTTCATTTATTTCCCCTTGTACCGTTGCCACCTCTTTTTTGATTATTTCAATTTCCCTTTTAATACCCTTTTGGAAAATTGATAATTGTTTGTTAATTTGGAATTGAAATTATCTTGTTTCTTAGATACTTTTTGAATCTCTGTGAGCAAAAGTCTTAGGTCTACCTCCCCTGGAGGTGAGCATTTTCTTGAAGTCGAAGGTTTCTTTTGTTTATCCATTTTAAACTTTGAGTCTCTTTAATGCTCAGTTGGGTGTTATATTGGGTTGAAAGAATCTTAGCCTCTTTATTCAGTGTCCGATTTTCAGATCTTTGATGCCCTTTATTGGTTGATGTCCTTTTTACAGAGGCTCCATCTTCTTTCTTGATTTTAATTGTAGTTCCGTCCTTCTTTGGTTTCTTTGGATCTTACTTCTGCCCTTTTGCTAAGTCTCTACGTCATGATGTCCTTACGTTGCGTTCTCTCTTGCCCCTCCTTCCTCTTGCTTCTGTTTGTCTGTTCCGGCCATTTGTTGATAAAGAAAGGTTTGTTTATTTATTTGTGATATTTATATGCCATCCTTCTCAACCCCAAAGGGGACTCAGAGCGGCTTACAGCAAACAACAAGATTGCTAGAATGGCTTACAATGAACATACAAGAATATTGCCAGAGCGGCTTACAACAAACTAAAAAAATTACAAACAACATTACTGCCATAGTATAATGGCAGCACTACACATCACATTGCACTACAACATATCACAATATCATTAACAATATTGCATGTAATGCAGATATACAAATTATAATAACATGATTTAATAGTTATAATATCACATTATCTTTGGCAGTATTACACTCCCTCAAGAGAAATCTCCCGTACTCACAACTCCTGCAACTCAAATGCAACTCATCGTGTGAGAAGGACTATCAGGAAGAAGTCAATATTCTCTTCCACAAACTTAGATCCCGCAGTTATCCTGAGGATGTGTTACACGCAGCTCGTACCAAGGCCCAACACATACCACGGGCACAACTATTACAGACCACTCCCAAAAGTCCATGGACCGCATTGTATGGCCATTGACATTGACTAAAAACACTGGTCGCCTTAGGAAAATTGTATATAGATATTGGCCTATCATCAAGGATATTCCTGGCCTTTCCAAATCCCTGGTAATTGCCCATAAGCGTACCCAGAACATTCGGGACCTCATCGCCCACTCAAACATTAGAGTTCCCACAATCAAAAGCAGTCTGACCCCTAAAACCCATAGATGCGGGAACTGCGCCTAATGCGAATTTGTTTATTCAGGCAGGGAGATCTTTGTCCCGGGCCCTGGCCATCACTTCAGATTTAAAGACTTCTTTACCTGCAAAACTGAGAAATGTATCTATGGACTGCAATGCCCATGTGGCTTGATTTATGTGGGCGAGACCCGACGGATGATGGGAGTCAGAGTTTGTGAACATTGCTCTAAAATCCGCACTCTATCTGAGGATTCTCCGCTTTACACCCATTTTAAACTCAAATCCCACAGCCCTAACAGCATCCGCTTTTTCGGCATTGAGAAGGTTAACCCTCCTCCCCAGTGAAACATTAATTTCTATTTACGCAGGAGCGAAACCCGGTGGATCATCAACCTAAATTCTGAGTTTCCATTCAGATTAAACGAGAAACTCCATATCACCGATCTATTGAGGTAACTCCCATCCCCACCTGATACTCTAATTCCATCAGCCTTATTAAGACCCAGCATGGAATCCCTTGTTTTGTCATAGCGGTTGCTATTTAGTTTTGATACTTCGGCCTCATTGGAGGTTTTTCATTTCTATTACATTATTGATTGATCTCTACCGCATATCGCTACCCATTTGGGCCTTATATTTGAAATTTGACAAATACACATTTAGATACACTGCACTTTGTTGATTCTATATTTTGTGTATCTTCCACCTTTCCCTGTGCTCTCAGCAACCACCCCGTTTGTTATTGTTTTTACATTACAACACCACCATTACCAAATGCATATACAACACATTACACCATAATCATATTATTATTATTAAATAACAATATATTAATATATTAATACATTATTAATATTAACGTATTAATATATCAATATATATATATTCATATATTATTTTATTTATTTATTTATTTTTATTATTTCGATTTGTATACCATCCTTTCCAGATGGCTCAGGGCGGTTTACAGTGTATCAAACTACTAACAGGCATAAAACGTAACAATTTAAATTAAAATAGATGGTAAAATAAATAAAAAGTCTCAAGAGGCGGTATGACAACTGCCCTGATTGAGGGCACCGAAGAGGAGCGTTGACTGTCAGGTGATGGAGCAGTGAAATCTGCCTCCCAGGTCAGCGGACTAATCCATGGAGACATCGGCGGCAGCAGCAGCAACAGCAGATGACAACGGCTTTTCACCGCCCTGGAGTAGTGGGTGGCAACAGCAATCAGGCGGCACAATGATGTTCCACAGCAGTAATGGTGGCCAGCGGCGGGCAATGGAATGGCCCAATGGCCCCGGAGGATGACAAGTGGATCCTGCAGCTGCCGCCGCAGCGGAATAGAGCAGAGTAGCAGACGATCGGATGCTGCAGGCCTCCGCCTGCACCCGCCCCCAGCCTGGATTGCCCCCGGGACAGCTGGCGATCCGCAACAGCCGTTCCTGCAGAGCAGCCCCCCCAATCAACCTCCAGGTCGGCAGGGCGATCAACCGCCGCAGGCCGGCAACTGCTCCCGCTGCAGGCCCGGATCGCCTCTCAGGGCGGTGGGCACTCCACATCCGCCACTCCTCTGATCGTTCTCCGGAGTGGCGGGCCGTCAGCCAGCCCAGGCCCCACCGCGGTGACATGGCGGTGGCGCTCACCCCGCGATGGAATGGCAGCAGTGGCAGCCCTTCCTCTTCTAGAAAAGACCCCCCCCGACGCCCCCAGAGAGACCCAGGTAAATCCCAGATGGCCCAACCAGGGGAAGAGGCCAAAAGGGGGAACGAAGGGAAGAAACTTCATCTCACCCCTGGGACCGAGCAATGGAGGGTGTTGTCACAGCGCCATCTTGGGAAAACAAAAGACCAAACAGTCCTCTTCTCAAGGTCAGTATGGCGTTTGCATGATTCAATGTAGTTTAAAATCTAATCTCTCTCTTTTTTTCTTTTCCTTGCTCTCTTTAAATTTTATTTTTATATTTTTGATGCAACTCAGACCAAGGAGAACCCCACCCCCCCCCCACCCCAAGATCATACACACAGCAGGCAGTCTATGAAGAATAGGCTTTTATTAAAGCAAATATAATGTCCAACAAAAGAGTTAAAAGCATATCAAAAGTAGAAGATAATTCCCAGGTAAAAGTACAGTTCAAATAGTTTCTAGTATCAAAAACAAGGCATAGAGCTGGATCTAAAATCCCATGGAAGAACAAGGCATCAATCAGGAACAAAGGGGCCCAGTCCTAGGCCAGGCAAAAGCTTGAAGACAAGAAAATGTGAAACACTTCCAAACAAAGCTTGAAGTCTGAAAGCTAATTTTCTAGCTAGCTCTAATAAAGGGAAAATTACTTTCGATTTGCCAGCCGCCCACTCCGCCTCAAACTGGCATCACTCCTAGAAGTGCGAATGTTATCCCAATGGTCAAAAGGAGTCTCAGAAGGAGCCTCATTAAAATCTCCAGTTGTCCCAATCTCGGCCTGGCCGTTATCTCCTTCTATACAGGAATGTTCATCTACAACCATGGGAATGGAGCCGTTCTCAGGAGAACTAGCCTCATCTGACATTTAACTTTGCACATCACTTTGCAGTTCAGAATTCACATCAACATCTCTGCTTGTGCTCTTAAGTTTTTATATTCTTGGTAATATTCAACTGCCTTCTTTTCCCATAGTGAAGTAGTTTTATTCTTTGAAACTTACATTTCTAGGATCGTCTTTGCCTCTTTCTTTCTGCTTCTTGTCGTTAAAATGTGGATTGGTCTGCTGTAAACCGAGTCTCGTGCGAGCTCGGGTCACCTTGCCGTGTACCCGGTGGGGGTTTTCCCGGGACTTTGGACACCACCCTTGAGAGGTGACACCTCTTAGACCAGTGTTTCCCAACCTTTTTTGAGCCGCGGCACACTTTTAACATTAAAAAAATCCGGGGGCACACCACCAACCAAAATGACACAAAATGACACTCTGTGCTGACTCTGCCACCGCTAGCTTAGCACTGCCCCCTCAGCAGCGCGTCTGCTCTCAGGAGCCCCAAGATCTGCTCATATAACCCCACTTCTGCGCGAACTGCACTGGCTCCCAATTGAATTCCAGGTCTTCTTCAAGGTGTTAGTCTTAACTTTTAAGGCCTTATATGGTTTGGGGCCAGTGTGCCTGAAGGAGCGGCTTACCCCATACATGCCTAGAAGATTACTGCGTTCAGAGGGACTCAACTTACTGGAGGTGCCTGGTATCAAGACCTACAGGCTATCGAGTACGCGGCAGAGGGCGTTCACAGTGGCCTCGCAGAGCCTCTGGAACTCGCTACCTGAGGAGACGCGAGCCCTACGGGGCTTGATGGATAGGACCTGCGTCCTATCCCCAGACACGCTGTTGATAGACATCCAGTTTCTCCCCCTTCCACTCTGGTGCTGGTCAACGCGCGCTCCGTTCGGAACAAAACGGCTACGGTCAGGGAATTCTGTGAAGACCTCAAGGCGGACCTGTTTTGCATTACCGAGACATGGCTTCAGGAGAGCGACTCCACCTGCCTCCATGAAGTAGTCCCCCCTGGCTACGTTACCACGCACCAGAATAGGAACGAGGACCGGGGGGGGGGGGGTGGCAATACTCTCCCGTGATGGTTTACACCTTAGAGCGATCCCTGCGCTTGTCACCTCGGGCTTGGAGAGTGTGGGTCTGGTGTGGGAGTCCCCGGAGAGCCTGGCGATCCTGCTGGTGTACCGTGCGCCTAGCGCACCGGCGGAGAGCCTGGCGCGGCTGCTTGAGACTGTGTCGGAGTGGGCATTGAGGTTTCCCAGGCTTATCGTTCTGGGGGACTTCAATGTCCACGCCGACACAGCCTCTGTTTCACCTGCAGCCGCGGACCTAATCTCGACCATGGCGGCATTAGGCCTCTCCCTGTGTAATTTGGGACCCACACACTCGGCCGGACACACTCTCGACTTGGTGTTCAGCGCAGGGGTTCAAGTGGACCTAGCCTCTGTAATAGAGGTTCCATGGTCGGACCACTGTGCTCTAAGTATCCGGGTGGAGCAACCACCCCCCATGCAAGGGCGCCGAACAGATTTTTGTTCGCCCAAGGAGACTTATGGAACCCGAAAGGTTCCTGAATGCTCTGAGGATCTGGAGTCTGTCAGCGTCTCAGTCGATGAGCTGGTCCAAACTTGGAACTCCTCTCTGGCAACAGCTCTTGACGAGATTGCTCCCAGGCGCCCTCTCCGACCCCGCAATCATCGGTCCCCCTGGTATACAGGGGACCTCAGGACCATGAAGCGGGAAAAGAGACGGCTAGAGCGCGAGTGGCGGAAACTCCGTGACGGAGCCTCAATATCAGCTTATAAGCTAATTAAAGAGGCTTATGAGCATGCGGTCAAGGCAGCCAAAAATGAATACTTCTCTGCCTTGATAGCGTCTGCAAGCTCACGCCCGGCCCAATTGTTTAAGGTAATTCGATCGTTGACGACGGTCCCTACCGTCCCAAAAAATAGTGATCAGGCCCTTACTGCCGGTGCTTTTCAGAGCTTTTTCACAGACAAGATACTGAGCCTCCGCCGGGACCTTCCGGCCACAGTTGACACAGTAAGAGAGCTAGAGACTCCGTGGCCCTCCGCCGGGCCCACCCTCGACCGGTTTCGGCCACTGGACGCAGATGCCGTTGATAAGATTGTGACTGCAGCCCGCCCTACCACCTGCTCCCTCGACCCGTGCCCCTCCTGGCTTGTTAGATCTTGCCTGGAGGGGTTACGTGGGCCTCTGTTGAATGTCATTAACAGCTCCCTTGAGCAAGGAGTCTTTCCAGAGTGCTTAAAAGAGGCGGTGGTAGCTCCATTGCTGAAGAAACCATCATTGGACCCTGCGGTTCCCTCCAACTACCGCCCGGTATCGAACCTTCCGTACCTGGGCAAGGTGGTTGAGAGGGCAGTAATGGAGCAGCTGCAGTCCTTCTTAGATGACACGGCATGGTTAGACCCCTTCCAGTCCGGCTTCCGTTCAGGGCATGGGACGGAGACGGTCCTGGTCTCCATCACAGATCAACTCCGCTGCCAGCTCGACCAAGGCGGGTCTGCGCTGCTCGTGTTATTGGACCTCACGGCAGCGTTTGACACGGTCGACCACAATCTTTTGATCCACCGCCTGGCCATGGCTGGAGTGAGGGGGACGGCCCTTAAATGGCTGGCCTCCTTCCTCCACCAGCGGTCCCAGCGTGTGAGGAGGGGCGGGGTGGTCTCCGAGGGCTCCCCATTAGTGTGTGGAGTCCCTCAGGGGGCCATTCTCTCCCCTCTATTATTTAACATCTACATGCAGCCGCTTGCACAGCTGGTGCGGAGTTATGGGCTGGTCTGCCACCAGTACGCTGATGACACCCAGCTCATTCTGAGGATGGAGGGCAGGCCGGAGTCCGTCCCCGATAATTTCCAACATTGCCTCGAAGCCGTTACTGGATGGCTGCGAGCCAGTAGGTTGAGGGTGAATCCGGCGAAGACGGAGATCTTGTGGCTGGGCCGCCCGGGTGGGGTGGGGGGCCGGCTTCCGACCCTGGACGGTGCGGCGCTGCATCCAGCGCCGTCAGTGAAGAGCCTGGGTGTCCACCTGGACTCCCAGCTAACCATGGAGGCCCAGGTCTCCATGGCTAGCAAGGCTGCTTTTTCCACCTCCGCCAGGCAAGGAGGCTCGCCCCTACCTCTCCCGGAGCGACCTAGCCACGGTGATCCAAGCCACGGTCATCTCGAGGCTAGATTACTGTAATGCGCTCTACGTTGGCCTGCCTATGTCGTCGATCCGGAAGCTCAAGCTGGTGCAGAACACTGCCGCCCGGCTCCTGTCTGGGGCTCCAGCAGGTTGCCGAATAACACCAATCTTGCAGGATCTGCACTGGCTGCCTATTGAGCACCGGGTCGCCTTCAAAGTGCTGGTTCTTACCTTCAAGGCCATTCACGGCCTGGGGCCAGCGTACCTGAGGGACCGTCTTACCCCATATTGCCCAGCGAGATCACTGCGGTCCGAAGAGGCCAACCTCTTAGTAGTTCCATCCGCGAGGTCAGCCCATTTAACATCTACCCGCCGGAGGCGTTTTCAGTGATAGCTCCTACGCTATGGAACGCCCTCCCGGCCGAAGTCAGAGCCTTGAGTGACCTACTCCCGTTTAGACGGGCCTGCAAAACTTATCTGTTTAGGCAGGCCTTCGGAGAATAGGCCATGTTAGATACTCACTCGGCTGAATGTATTGCTGCTGCCTGTTTTAATTGTACTGCTTGTTTTAATTTGTTTTAATTGTTTTATGCTTTTAACTCATGGCGCTGTGCCATTGGTTCTTGTGAGCCGCCGCGAGCCCCTGGGAGTCGGCGGTTAAGAAGTCCCAATAATAAATAAATAAATAAATAAATTTTGTAAGTCCGTAAAGACTTGGTTGTTTAGGCAGGCATTCGGCTCTGTCTGAGGCCTCCTATAACCTGCCATCCTGCCGCGTCTTGCCGCCTGCATTATTGTCGTTCTGCTGGGATTTTATTGTTGGGAGCGGAGTTTAATTGGTTTTATAATGCTGTTTTTATGTGTTTTTATCTGGTTTTATTGCTGTAAACCGCTCTGGGCTCCAGAGAGAGCGGTCTACTAAATCGAATAAATAAATAAATAATAAGGTTGGAGCAGCTGCTGGGAGAGCTGAAGCCAGGGGGAGGGGGAGGGGTATGGTGAAGCCTGGCTCTGACTCCCCCTGGCTTAGGCACTCCCAGCAGCTGCTCCAGCCTTGAGGGGGCAGTGCCAAGCCAGCACTGTGCTGCCTCTGCCACCGCTAGCTTGGCACTTCCCCTCAAGGCTGGAGCAGTTGCTGGGAGTGCCGAAGCTGGGGAGGGGGCGGAACCAGGCTGCACCATGCCCCGCCCCTCCCCCAGCTTCAGCTCTCCCAGCAGCTGCTCCAGCCTTGAGGGGGCTGTGCCAAGCTAGCGGTGGCAGAGTCAGCACAATGGTGGCTTGGCACTGCCCCTCAAGGCTGGAGCAGCTGCTGGGAGTGCCGAAGCCAGAGGAAAGGGCGGAGCCAGGCCACGCCATGCCCCACCCCCTCCCCTGGCTTCAGCTCTTCCAGCAGCTGCTCCAGCCTTAAGGTGGCAGTGCTAAGCTAGCGGTGGCAGAGTCAACACAATGCTGGCTTGGCACTGTCCCCTCAAGGCTGGAGCAGCTGCTGGGAGTGCCGAAGCCAGAGGAAAGGGCGGAGCCAGGCCACGCCATGCCCCACCCCCTCCCCCTGGCTTCAGCTCTTCCAGCAGCTGCTCCAGCCTTAAGGGGGCAGTGCTAAGCTAGCGATGGCAGAGTCAGCACAATGCTGGCTTGGCACTGCCCTCTCAAGGCTGCAGCAGCTGCTGGGAGTGCCGAGGCCAGGGGAGGGGGCAGAGCCAGGCCGCACCATGCCCCGCCCCCTCCCCAGCTTCAGCTTTCCCACAGCTGAAGCCACGCGAAGGAGTTGGAGGAGCATGAGCGGTGGACGGGCTTCAGTGGGCGGGGCTCCTCCTCCGCGCGGTTTCAGCAAGAAAGGGGCGGGAGTCATGGTGGATTGGAGGCTGGCTGGGGAAACGGCCGAAGGAGGCGGCGCCCCGGCCCCTTCTTTTTCTTCACCGCCACCCGGCCCTTCCTCCTCCTCCCACAAGCAGCAGGAGTTCGTCAGGAGGAGGGGGGAAGGAAGTGGGGCAGAGAGCTTTTCTCTCAGCACAGCAGGAGGTCCGTCACGGTACATTAGTGTGCCGCGTCACAGCGGTTGGGAAACACTTTCTTAGACCATCAGGGTTATGCTCTGTGGGTTTTGCTGTCTCCCCAGTCTCCGTCAGCTGGGGAGAGGGAGCTATATGCTCAATCCAACCACCATGCTTGGCTGGCACCTTGGGAGCTCTCAAGGTGCCTGTCCAGCAGCCATGCCATCCACACCGGAAGACTCGGGGGTTACTATGGCTTGATAACAGTAGCAGTACTGCAAGATGAGTTGTTATTATAACAATTACGACTACAAGTTGAGTTGTTGCTGTTATTTATTCCTCATTTCTCCCTATGGGCCAAGAAAGGGAATGGCATTATATTAAAATAAACATGAACCATCTGTTAAAAAGCACATAACACATAAGCCAATAAAAATAGTTTATTCAAAATGCCTGGAACCAGAGATGTTTTTGATTTTTTTTTTGCCCTGGATTTTGAAATATCTTTGCTTTTATCTACTTACATGAAGAAATATTTTAGCAATGGAACACACATCATTTATTCATGTATTTTACATATACACCTTATTATACACATATGAAGGTAATTGTATGCTTGTGTCCATCAAACTTGTGTCCATCAAACCATACAAAGCAAACATGTTGCCTTATACCCTAATTTTGCCCATCCAGGAAACAGGAATCCTGGAGAAAAGATGGTGTGTGGCCTGAGGATACATCTGATTTATTGCTTTTTTCCTTCCAATGCGCACTTAAAGCATTTAGTTCCAGCCTCCTAAAACCCATCCCGTTCTACACAAAGGTGTAATACAAAGGTGTCCCTGATAAAAAAAATGGCCAAACCAAGGTGTGCTTTTTGGAATTTTGAAAAATAGTGTTATACTATTGGATGGCGGAATCCATGGATACATAGAGCCGACTACGTTGGATTGCTGGGCCAAAACTAACGGAATTCATTTTGGATGGATACAGGGAGATATGTAAGGTATTTTTTTAAAAAAAAAACCATATATATATAGAATAGGCTTGAAAATAGCCTATGGCTTAGTAAACATCAAGCTGAAGATGAGTTCGCAGTGTGATGCTGCAGCTAAAAAGGCCAACGTGATTCTAGGCTGCACCAAGAGAAGTCTAGTTTTGAGATCAAGGGAAGTCACACTAACTAACTAACTAACTAACTTACATCATTTATCATTTACATCACAGTTCCACTCGCTTCTGCCGTGGTCAGAGCTCACCTGGAATAAGCCAGCTTTCCCTTCTTGCTTCATTGGAGTTCAGTAAAATAAAGCTGTGTGCTGTTCAGTTCGAAGCAAGGCTTGGACATCTCCCCTTTGTTCATCTGAAACCGATTCCAACTCCCTTCCTTTCCACATCGGCCTCAGGGTTTTTGTTAAATGGCTTGGCCCGACTTACCGGGCCGAGCAGACTGCGGCGCTGGGTGTCCTCGCTGCCATTATGGATTGGGAGGGGGGCTTCTTCCTCCCAGAAGCAAATGAGTTGTGGCCATTTTCATCCAACCACTTGTGTTTGTGTTATTGTTCATGGCGCGAGGTATATCACCCCTGCACGTGCAATTGGCTTGGCCGACTTACCGGCCGAGCAGGTTGTGGGGCGGGGTTGTCCTCGCCACCATCTTGGTGAGAAGGAAGGGACTTCTCCCTCCCAGAAGCCCCTGAGGGCCAGCCGGCTGCCGAGAGGGGGTGGGGGAGGACCAGCCCCGTCATTGGCCGGCCGGCGTTGGTGGCGGGAAACCTTCCCGCCACCAACGCCGGCCGGCCAATGACGGGGCTGGTCCTCCCCCACCCCCTCTCGGCAGCCGGCTGGCCCTCACTTCCGCCCGGGCAGCTTATTTAAGGCTGCCCGGGACTTCCTTTGCAGCACGCAGGGGCCAGTTTCTGTTTTTCCTCCCACCCTCCCTACTTCTTTTTGTGGTGTGTGGCATGGCCCCTGGATTGGGGTGGTGTATCGCCCCTTGTTGGAAGGGGGGATATTGCCCGGCCCCCTGGGGTGCCGAGCTTATGGGAACTGGCGGCATACCCGTGGCACCCAGGGATGTAAGTATCTTCGGACAGCAGCGGGCTATCTGACCCCTGATCCAGGACCCATGCATGGCTGCCAACCCTTGTTCCTGTTATCGATAAATGAGTTGTGGCCATATTTTACTCCAACCACTTGTGTCGGTGTCTTCTTGGTAACATGAGGGGAGGTGTATCACCCATATACACGCATATGGCTTGGCTTGACTTACCGGGCCGAGCAGATGGCGGCACTGGCTGTCCTCGCCACCATTATGGATTGGGAGGGGGGCTTCTTCCTCCCAGAAGCCCCTGGGTGGCGGGAGATTTTCCTGCCACCAAAGCCAGCTGGCCAATGGTGGGGCTAGCCCCGCCCTGGCCTGGCTCGTTGTTGGGGCCAGCCCTCTCTTCACCTGGGCAGCCTACTTAAGGCTGCCCGAGGCCTAGCAGCAGGTACTGGGTCTGCAACAGCTTTTTCATCCACCCTCCCTGCATGTAGCATTGCTTCGCATTTGTTAGCTTATCTTGCTGTTGTTTGGTGTTCATCTCGCTCTGTATGTTGTTAGCTGATCTTGCTGTTGTTGTGTATTTATCTTGTCACAACTCTGTGTGGGCGTGTGGCATGGCCCCTGGATCGGGGTGGTGTATCGCCCCTTGTTGGAAGGGGGGATAACGCCCGCCCCCCTGGGGTGCCGAGCTTACGGGAACCGGCGGTGTGCCGGTGGCACCCAGGGATGTAAGTATCTTCGGACAGCAGCGGGCTATCCGACCCCTGATCCAGGACCCATGCACGGCTGCCAACCCTTGTTCCTGTTATCAATAAATGAGTTGTGGCCATATTTTACTCCAACTACTTGTGTCGGTGTCTTCTTGGTAACATGGGGGGAGGTGTATCACCCATACACACACAATAGATTGGTGGAACTATATACCAGGGAAAAGACATTCCCAAGACATGTGCCTGGTAGCATGAGTAACTCAAGGGTTAAGATCACTTGGTACATAGAGAGGCCAGACCAGAATGACATATCCTGTCAAGTCAGGCAGATGCAGTGTCTGGCGTGTCAACACAGAGATAAGTGATGATTTATAAGCGCCAACCAGGTGTGTGATCGTTCTCTTCCACCATGACTGAGTGTGAGTAGCTGTAAATAAGTTGCAACAACAATAAACAGTGCATTGCCCAGGTTTCTTGGCTGAAAGACAGGAATCCAGTGTGCTTGATGTGCAAAGCAGAGAGGCAAGGGAAGAGCAGAGGGGTGCCGTGGAAGTGTGCATGTTACAGAGATCACTCGTGTCTGTGGCTACAAATCCAGGGCGAATCCTAAGTGCCTGTTTTTTTGGGGACCCCTGACTGTTTTGGGGGGAGGAGGGTTTTCACCACCGTTGGTCCAGGGGTAAAGGGCTCCGTGTCCTTTAGGATGAGGGCGCTCTGGAGGGTGCTGCGGTTGGCATCACTTAATGCAATGCTGTCATAATGGATCCTGATCCATGGCATTCCTAGGAAAGAGGAAAGTGGTTAACCCAAAATCCAGGCCAGGAAAGGTGCTCTCGACTCCAAGGGTGCATCTGCACTGCAGAACGAATGTAGTTTAGCACCACTTCAACTGCCATGACTCAGTGCTATGAAATCATGGGAGTTGTAGTCTAGCTAGGCTCCAGTGCTCTTTGGCAGAGAAGGCTAAATAATACCTTGCAAAACTACAACTGCCTGGATTCCATAGCACTGAGCCATGGGAGCTCAAGTGGTGTCAAACTGCATCCATTATGTAGTGTAGACGCATGCCATATACAGATGTACATTTTAGAAATTAGTAGTAGAATTGTTAGCTGATGTACATCTATTTCTTCCCAATTTCCATTGGCAACTAATAAAAAATATATTATTTTTACAAATATAGTGAAATAATAGATAAATTGTTGAAGTCTATATGGAAACTATTGATCAGCTCTAAATCTGCACGAGTGGATTTAAACCACACTTAGATTAGGTGCGATTTTGGATAAAAGAGGGTTGGTGTTGGTCATGGCAGTCCAAGTGGGGTCAAGATGCATTAATTCTATAGGGTAGATGCACCCTTACGCTTTGCAGCAAAGTCAACACCTGGCATCTCTCCCCCCTTGAGGCTCACCTTTCGTCACTCGTCGTCCCACAGAGACCAGCAGTTCCGCCCCAACCCGGTGCTGGATGGGCTGGCCTTCTTTCATGCGACCGGCCCCCAAAGCACGGAGCACCTCAGCAATGGGCATAGCAAGGATCTCGTGGATGGTTCCTGCCAAGAAAGGGAAGGACGACAATTGGATTCTGCTGCAGGAACCGTTTTAGTAGGAAGAGCAGCATGGTGACCAGGAAAGACACTGGAGCTGATAATCCCCCTATGAACCGACGAGAACTCTAAGATCTTCTGGGGAGGCCATCCTCTCACTCCCACCACCATCACAAGTGCGGTTGGTGGGGACAAGAGAGAGGGCCTTCTCGGTGGTGGCCCCCCGCCTCTGGAACGCCCTTCCAAGGGAAATAAGACAGGCCCCATCCCACCCCTCCTTTCGTAAGAGCTTGAAGACCTGGTGTTTCCAACAAGCCTTTGAAAATGACCAGTTCTAACTCAACCCTAGCCATTGCCAAATATGGCCTTATTCTTCCCGCCAATTACCCAGGTCATCTCCTCTAATAGACCCTGGAAATGAACAACCATAGACCTGTTCCTAATATTATTGTTGCCTGCCATAACATTGCACTAAATTGCCGGGGCCCCTATAATTTTTGAGCTTCCGCTGATCTCGGCCCGGCCTTTTACATTGCCTTGAATAGGCAGGATTACTTTTAATGTATGTGTGTTATGGCCACAATGTTTATGCTTATATATTTTTGTTAATCATATGGTTATGTTGGTTTACTCTGCATGTATTGTGATGTCACTTGGAAACCTCTCTGAGTCCCCTCGGGGAGATAGAGAGGTATATAAATAAATAAATTATTATTATTATTATTGAGTTGGAAGATACCATATGGGCCATCTAGTCCAGTGTTTCTCAACCTGGGAGTTGGGACCCCTGGAGGGGGGCGGGGGAGGATACCATATTTCTGATGGTCTTAGTAACCCCTTTGGCAGAAAAAGCTGAAGACCTCTCCGCCTGCCCTTCTCATCCTTTTTGGAAACAGAGGCAAATCCTCCCACCAAAAGCCCTCCTCCTGCCGTGATTGGCTGGCCTCTCATCCGGCCTCCCACCCAAGGGGAGTGTGGCACCCCCATGGGCTGGTTTTATATCTGTATTTTGTATTTGGTTGCCCTTTACCTGCATGGGCCTTTGTTCTATTGTCCAGCCATGTGGGTTTGATGGGCGGAGTTGCGTCTTGGCCCAAACCTGACGTCACCGCCCCTAACTCCTCCTCTTCCGGAGTTTACCTGAGAGGCTGGACTTCCTTTCTGCCTCCATTCCAGAGAACACATGGACACAGCAAGGTGGAATCTAAGCTATGCTGGGACAAAGCATCTACGTTCACTGCTACTAAGCCTACCCTTCGTTCTCAACTGAAGCCTGCAGTACAAAGGAGGATCTGTCCTCAACACAGACTGTGGATTTTGGGGCTTATGCAGGACTTCGTGGGCCTACAAGCCAGAGAGCAACAGGAACCTGGGATCAAAGAGAGGAACCATCACTCTGCAAACAAAGAGGCAAGTGATTTCTTCTGTCCCCAGGGCCTAAAAAAGGCTTTAAGAGTTGGACGAGGCAGGCTTTGGCCCTGGGACTAGAGGTAAGCTTTCCCACATGCAGGGAGACCCAGGATGTAGCTTTAAGAATGAGTGCTAGACTCAAAAGGTGAACCAAAACTAAGATTTATTGCATACAACCAGTAAAAGATGCTGGTGGCCAGGCCCGGGTTACTCATAAGGCCAGACTAGGCCATGGCCTTGGGCGGCAGATTTTGGGGGGCAGCGGATTGGGCCCCCCCCCATTTTTTTAAAACCAAAAACCGCCCCCTCGCAGCGCTTTCCCCCCACCCTCTCCTGAGAGAGTCATTATACCTCGGGAGAGGGCGGGGGGAGAGCGCTGCAAGGGGGCGGGGAGGAGGGAATGGCACCCTCCCCTCGCCTGGGCCGCCCCCTTGCAAAGGAAGGAGGCGGCGAGGAGGAGGAAGGGAAGCTCCGCCCCACCGGCGGGCATGCATGCATGCGCACGCATGCCCGCCAGCGGGCTTCCCTTCCTCCTCCTCCTCCTGGCCGCCTCCTTCCTTTGCAAGGGGGCGGCCCAGGCGGCGAGAAGGAGGGCGGGACTTTCCTTCCTCGCGCCTTCCTTTCGGTCGCGGGAGGAGGAGGTGGACGGAAGCCGCGCGGCACTGCTCGTGGGGCTTCCGTCTGCCGCCTCCTCCCGCGTCCCAAAGGAAGGCGCGAGAAGGAGGAAGGGAAGCCCCGCCCTCCTCTTCGCGCCCTCCTTTTGGTCGCGGGGGGTGGAGGAGGAGGTGGACGGAAGCCGTGCGGCACTGCTCATGGGGCTTCCGTCCACCTCCTCCTCCTCCCGCGACCGAAAGGAAGGTGCGAGGTGGACGGAAGCCGTGGGGCCGGTGCCGCGTGGCTTCCGTCCACCTCCTCGGGCCCTCCTTCCGGTTACGGGAGGAGGCGGTGACGGAAGCCGCACGGCCGGGGCTGCTGCCGCACATGCGCAGCAGCGCCCTGGGGTCGTGGCTTTCCGCGCCATGGGGGCGTGGTTTTCCACGCCCTGGGGGGGCGGTGCGGGGCATCTTGGCCTCGGGCGGCCGAAGAGCCTAATCCGGGCCTGCTGGTGGCCCAAAATG
Organism: Anolis apletophallus; assembly: GCA_030556195.1. NCBI lineage: Eukaryota > Metazoa > Chordata > Lepidosauria > Squamata > Anolidae > Anolis > Anolis apletophallus. Next base: position 139,574,047 of record JARBWK010000009.1, on the reverse strand, counting down.
CTTGAGGTTAGTTACAAAGGGAAGTCCTTGGAAAAGGTGTAACAATCACTTGCCTATGTTTGCAGAGCGATGGCTTCTTTCTTTTGATCCCAGGTGTCCTGTTCTTCCCTGGCTTTTGTAGGCCCACGAAGTCCTGGAAAAGCCCCCAAACCTGCAGACTCTGATGAGGAAGGGTCCTCCTATGCACTGCAGTTTGGTTGAGAAAGCAGGAAGGCTATCAGGTGAACTAAAATGCCTTTTCTCAGCAGGCTTTTAGATTCCAACCTTGCTTTGTCCTTGTATTCTCTGGAATGAGGCCAGAGGGGACATCAGCCCCTCAGGTAGACTCCGGTAAAGGGAGGAGTTGAAGGCGGAGACACCAGGTTTGGAGCCAAGACACAACTCCGCCCCTGAGTGACCGCATGGCAGCGGGTGACCGCATGGCAGAACAAAGGGGCCATAGAACAAAGACTTTGCAGGTACATAAGAACATAAGAACATAAGAAGAGCCATGCTGAATCGGACCTCAGCCCATCTAGTCCAACTGTCACAACCTCTTCTGGAAGTGAGTTCCATAACCCAATGACCCTCTGGGTGAAGAAATATTTCCCTTTATTAGTCCTAATTTTCCTTCCTTGGAGCTTCAGGGAGTGCCCTCTAGTCCTAGTGTTTTGTGACAAAGAAAATAGTTTTTCTTTATTCACCTTTTCTATCCCATGCATGATTTTATACACTTCGATCAAGTCACCTCTTAAACGCCGTCTTTCAAGGCTGAAAAGACCAAGGCGTTGCAACCTGGTTTCATAAGGGAGCCGCTCCATCCCTTGGATCATTCTTGTTGCCCTTTTCTGTACCTTTTCCAGTTCCAGTTCCGTTATAACCTTCTTAAGGTGCGGAGACCAGAATTGTACACAGTACTCCAAATGTGGCCTTACCATCGTAAGGGCAGCAAAGTACAAATACAGATAATTTCAGCCTTATGGGGGCGTCACATGATTGCAATCCTTTTTCAAGGACTTCCTTTTGCAACCAACTAAGCATTTTGGGCCACCACCATTTTTACTGGTTGTTATTCAATAAATCTTGTTTGGTTCACTATTTTTGAGTCTAGCACTCATTCTTGAAGGTATTCCAGGTCTCCCTGTATCTGGGGCGGCTTTTCTCTACCTTCAGGGCCATAGCTTGCAATGAAGGCAGAAGAGGGAGAGCTGTTTCTGAGCCTCCAAACGGGGAGGGGAGAGCAGGCGTGATCAGGGCTATGAATCACTTTTTTATCACTTTAAAGCAGGGGTGGGCCATTATTTTTTCCCAAGGGGCCACACGAGAGCCAAAAGACGCCCCAGCCCCGAGAGAGCCAGGCCAACGGTGCCAGCGACGGGATTCTTGCGGGTCGGGCCCGGAGGATTTTGGGGGCGAGCGGCGCAGGATGTGCGGCGAGGGAGCGAGGCCTGGCCCCCCGGGCAACCACCCAAGCCATATGGATATGGAGATCGAGGAGGAGTCAGGCGACGAAGGGGAGGGTGGGCCCCGGGCCTGTGGTAGAGGGCCCCCCCACCTTGAGGAGAGATCTGGGGAGACGACTGGCGCAGCGGTGACGCCCTGGCGAAGCCCCTGGGGGGCTCTTGGCTGCGAGGCTCCCCGGGGCCCGCAGGACGAGGCGGTGGCCAGGGGTAACAAGATGGCGGCGACCCCGAGCTGCCCGGCGTCCCTGGCCCCGCCTCCCACTCACGCCTCAGGGACTGCGGCCGCGGCCCTGCACGGCCTGGGGGTCCAACCCTCGTCCTCTCCGACAGATGGGCCGAAGCGGCAGCTGCCGTCGGTGCCCCCTCCAGAGGTGCTTGATATCTCCGGAATTCTAGCAGGGGCTCCGGAGGCGCGGCCCCGGCGCCGAGCTTGCCAGCTGTCAGCTGTCCCCTCGTTAGCGACTGGACTACAACCCCCCCCGCCCCGCCTTCCTTCGACGGTCGGGGGCTGACAGGTCCATCGAGCCGGGACAATATAGCCCCGGAACCGGCGAGTCCCGAGGGCCGCCCAGCATGGAGGCCAGGTGGCCGCCGGAGAAGGCGGCGTTGGAGGCCGAAGAATAGCAGGCCCCCCGCCCCCGGGACGTTTTCCACTGCCCGCCTGAGAGAGGGGAGACCTGCCTCGCCCGAGCCCAAGTCCTGGAGCCCGTTGCGGGTCAGAACTTTCTGGGGTCCGGGCTTCAGGCAACGGAAGCCCTCTCTCTTAGGTCCACAGCGGAAGAATGCCAGCAATCACACAGATCGGACTCCCCCCACTAGACCCCTGGTCAATAGGGGGCAGGCCGGCCCGGACTACCTTGGTGGGATCACCCTGAGACCACCTCTGCTCCCCCCCTTCGACGGGAGAGTAGGGCCCGCCTGACTCGCTGGGTCCTCTCCTGACGTCCTTGCTCTCCCCTATTCCTTGTGTTGTGTACTGTCTAGTCTGTCTTTTTATATTTTGTATTGTTGTTTCCTAACTTTGTAAGCCGCTGCGAGCCGTATGGAGTTAGCGGCATATAAGCCTAAGGAAATAAATAAATAAATAAATAAAAAATATTATGGAGGTCCGCACCTAAAGGCAGAACTATATTCTAATCTACATTATTTATTTATTCACTATATATTACACATCATTAATATTAACATATTCATATATCAAGAAATATTCATCTCTATATATAAAAAGTTAATGGTCGTGGTACCCGGCAAATAGACAAAGAAACTATGCATCGCAGAAGCACTATACTCGGCAACCCGTGCAAACATCTCCCTGGGTACCTATACGGCTCAAAAAACCGCCCCTACTTAACTTACAACACCCCCAAACACAACCCCTAAAAACATGCCAACGGAAAAAGCAATCCCGCCCTCTAACCAGGCAGCACGAACTTTTGGAACGTTCGCACATGCCAGGCAGAGCGCAGCGGCACGAACACACACACACATCTGCGCAGTAACGCACACCGCACTCAAACTCAGCCCCCAACATAACCAAGCCCCCTTTCCACGGTCCTTTAACAACAATAGCGCAACAATCACCCCTTCCAACTACCACAAACACACACATCCACAACACAAACTCGCCACCTTCACACATGCATGGCGGCCAAAGCGCAGCGGCCCGAACCCACACAAACCGCACTCTAAATCTGCCCGCTCCACACCGTCCCAACCTTTCCATGCTCCAAAAAAAAACCACAAACAAACCCTCACCCCTTCCAAACAACCCAAAACAACACATAAAATACACAACCTCCCCCCTTCCCATGCGCATACCACCCAAACCGCACCCGCCCGATCTCACAAACTTCGCCACAGTACCGAACGCCGCACTCAGACACGGCCCGCAATGCAAACACCCCCTGTTGCATGCATTCCCATTCACACACAACACAACAAACGCACAAACTTACCTTACCTTCTCCAGCAAACATCCCACACACGCTCCGCCGAAGCCATCTCCCCTCCAGGCCACGTAAACTACACCTCCCAGGACCCTTAGCGGCAAAAAATGGACACCACGCATGCGCAGTAACAAAAAATACAAAAAAACCCCGCGAACCCAAAAAAAAAACCCCTTCCCGCACGTTGCACTCCAAGCCTAACCGAAACACACCTTCCCCACGAGGCGGCGGACGGGGTAGGAGAGCCCTCTGCCACCTCTCTTCCGCAGCCCAAGGAGGAGCCCACAGGGAGAGGGGTTGCCCGGTTCCCCTTTGGCCTCTTCTTCGGCCGCCTCTCCGCCGCCGCCCACCGCCTCCCTTCCGCTGCACGAGACGAGGCCGAGGGAAAGCCGCCCCGTCTCTCTCCCTACGGCCTCCTCTTCGGACAGCGGAAGGGAGGCGGAGGACGCCGTAGGAGAGCACTCAACCCCCCTCTCCTCCGCTGCCCGAGGCGAGGGCCGCAGGGGCAGGAGATCGAGCGGCAGCCCTTCGAGGCCTCTCCACCGCCGTCCACCGCCTCCCTTCCGCTGCCCGGGACGAGGCCGAGGGAAAGCCGCCCCGTCTCTCTCCGTACGGCCTCCTCTTCGGACAGCGGAAGGGAGGCGGAGGACGCCGTAGGAGAGCACTCAACCCCCTCTCCTCCGCTGCCCGAGGAGAGGGCCGCAGGGGACGGAGATCGAGTGGCAGCCCTTCGAGGCCTCTCCGCCGCCGCCCACCGCCTCCCTTCCGCTGCCGGGACGAGGCCGAGGGGAAGCCGCCCCGTCTCTCTCCCTACGGCCTCCTCTTCGGACAGCGGAAGGGGCGGAGGACGCCGTAGGAGAGCACTCAACCCCTCTCCTCCGCTGCCCGAGGAGAGGGCCGCAGGGAAGGAGATCGAGCGGCAGCCCTTTGAGGCCTCTCCGCCCCGTCTCTCTCCCTACGGCCTCCTCTTCGGACAGCGGAAGGGAGGCGGAGGACGCCGTAGGAGAGCACTCAACCCCCTCTCCTCCGCTGCCCGAGGAGAGGGCCGCAGGGGAAGGAGATCGAGCGGCAGCCCTTCGAGGCCTCTCCGCCGCCGCCCACCGCCTCCCTTCCGCTGCCCGGGACGAGGCCGAGGGAAAGCCGCCCCGTCTCTCTCCCTACGGCCTCCTCTTCGGACAGCGGAAGGGAGGCGGAGGACGCCGTAGGAGAGCACTCAACCCCCTCGACTCCGCTGCCCGAGGAGAGGGCCACAGGGGAAGGAGATCGAGCGGCAGCCCTTCGAGGCCTCGCCGCTGCCGCCCACCGCCTCCCTTCCGCTGCCCGGGACGAGGCCGAGGGAAAGCCGCCCCGTCTCTCTCCCTACGGCCTCCTCTTCGGACAGCGGAAGGGAGGCGGAGGACGCCGTAGGAGAGCACTCAACCCCCTCTCCTCCGCTGCCCGAGGAGAGGGCCGCAGGGGAAGGAGATCGAGCGGCAGCCCTTCGAGGCCTCTCCGCCGCCGCCCACCGCCTCCCTTCCGCTGCCCGGGACGAGGCCGAGGGAAAGCCGCCCCGTCTCTCTCCCTACGGCCTCCTCTTCGGACAGCGGAAGGGAGGCGGAGGACGCCGTAGGAGAGCACTCAACCCCCTCTCCTCCGCTGCCCGAGGAGAGGGCCGCAGGGAAGGAGATCGGCGGCAGCCCTTCGAGGCCTCTCCGCCGCCGCCCACCGCCTCCCTTCCGCTGCCCGGGACGAGGCCGAGGAAAGCCGCCCCGTCTCTCTCCCTACGGCCTCCTCTTCGGACAGCGGAAGGGAGGCGGAGGACGCCGTAGGAGAGCACTCAACCCCCTCTCCTCCGCTGCCCGAGGAGAGGGCTGCAGGAGAAGGAGATCGAGCGGCAGCCCTTCGAGGCCTCTCCGCCGCCGCCCACCGCCTCCCTTCCGCTGCCCGGGACGAGGCCGAGGGAAAGCCGCCCCGTCTCTCTCCCTACGGCCTCCTCTTCGGACAGTGGAAGGGAGGCGGAGGACGCCGTAGGAGAGCACTCAGCCCCCCCTCTCCACCGCTGCCCGGGGAGAGGGCTGCAGGGGAAGGAGATCGAGCGGCAGCCCTTCGAGGCCTCTCCGCCGCCGCCCACCGCCTCCCTTCCGCTGCCCGGGACGAGGCCGAGGGAAAGCCGCCCCGTCTCTCCCCTACGGCCTCCTCTTCGGACAGTGGAAGGGAGGCGGAGGACGCCGTAGGAGAGCACTCAACCCCCTCTCCTCCGCTGCCCGAGGAGAGGGCCGCAGGGGAAGGAGATCGAGCGGCAGCCCTTCGAGGCCTCTCCGCCGCCGCCCACCGCCTCCCTTCCGCTGCCCGGGACGAGGCCGAGGGAAAGCCGCCCCGTCTCTCTCCCTACGGCCTCCTCTTCGGACAGCGGAAGGGAGGCGGAGGACATACAAACATACAAATTCACAAACACACATATACACACATGTAATCAAACACAAAAAACCCACAGATAAATACACACACATATATACACACATACCAATAACTATACACACACACACAAATACACACACACATATACACACACACAAAAAACCCCAAAACATGCACACACATACACCCCCAAAAAAACCCACCATAAACACACATACACATATCTACACACAACAAACATGCACACATCATTCCCACAACTTACATACCCAGACTTCCTCACAACACCAACATAGGGCACAGCAACGCTTGCCGGGTTCAGCTAGTATATTATAAGTATTAACATCATAATTATTATATTATAGTATATCTATAAACATTATAATATATTGAAAATATAATATAACATTGTATTATATTATTTATTATATTATAAAATTATTATAAAATTATTATAAAATAATAATAAAAACCACTAAAATAAAATGAAATTTAAGAAGACAAAGTGTGAACCAAGATAGAGACTGACATCCTCAAGAGAGGAAGGATCCCAAGGTGGAATGGCCCAATGGACCCAGCCCAGGGGATAACAAAGCGGACCCAGCCACCACCGCAGCAGAGCGGAGCAGCAGACGATCAGAGGCTGCAGGCCTCCTCCAGCTCTCACCCCCAGCCATTCCCCAGCTGATCACCCTGCCATGGAGTGCCTGCCATCCCGGCTTTGGAGTGCCTGCCATCCTGGGAGGCGATCCGGACCTGCAGCAGGAGCCGTCGGCGAGCTGCGGCGGGTGATTGCCCTGGTGAACTGGAAGACAATCAAGTCTTCCGGGTCGCCAGGGCGATCAGCGCCGCAGGTTTGCTCCTGCTGCAGGCCCGGATTGCCTCCCGGGATGGCAGGCACTCCAAAGCCGACGCTCCTCTGATTGTTCTCCGGAGTGGCGGACTGTCTGCCGACGCAGGCCCCACAGCCCGCGATGGGATGGTGGCAGCGGCACCCCTTCCTCTTGGCCCCGCCCCCGACGCCCTTCTCCCCGGGCCAGACAGAATCAGCTGCCGGGCCGCATTCAGCCCGCGGGCCGTAGGTTGCCCAGGTTTGCTTTGAAGCATCGGTTCTTTGTATTGCAATTTTCCAGTATGAGAAAGGATATCAGAACTTTTACAGAACAACAATTAGAGTTGTTGTGAGTTTTCCAGGCTGTCTGGCCATATTCCAGAAGCATTCTCTCCTGACGTATCGTCCGCATCTATGGCAGGCATCCTCAGAGGTTGTGAGGACTGTTGGAAACTAAGCACATGGTGTATGTGTGTGTGTGTCTATCGAATGATATCCAGGATGGGAGAAAGGGCATTCCACAGATATATAAATCCCATTTGCCTAGTTTCCAACAGACAACCTAAGAATGCCTGCCATAAATGTGGGAAACTAGGAAAATGGTTTTTATATGCCTGTGGATGCCTGTGGAAGGTGTCTCTCTTAAGTCCAGATTTTCCTGTAGCTCCTCAAAAGGTCCTTTGGCGCACGAAGTCCTTGGGTCCACAAAGAAACAGCCTCTGATGAAGGTTTGGCCCTTCCTATTGCTGAGTTCTTTGGTTTTGAGAGCGTAGGTGGAAAGCTATACGTAAACCGAAGAGCCTTGTCTGAGCCTTGCTCCAGACTTCAGCCAGCTTCGTCCGAATGCTCTGCCGGAAGTGAGGTCAGAAGGGACGTCCTGCCCTCAGGTAAACTCCGGTAAAAGGAGGAGTTGAGAGCGGGTCACCCTCCTCCCCCAGGTGAGCACATAGCAGAACAAAAGAGCACATGGCTGAGCGAAGAAACAAAGAGCCATGTAGGTGAATGGTAAACCAAGTACAGGTATTCACAGCCCTCTAGGGGACGTCGCAAGTCACCTGTTGGGAGGATTTGGATTGCATGTTCCTGCATGTCAGCAGGAGCTAGAGCTGGGCTGCCTTTGGGCATCACTTCCAACTCTTTATGTCTATCAACAAGAAGACATTTTGGGTCCACATTCTCACCAATGAGAGAAACAGGTCACAGTTTAGTCAGAGGGTCTGACATGGTCCTTCTCTGTCCTTCTTACCATTGGATTGAGCCACCAGCTCCACCTGGACCTTTGCCTTTCCCAGCACCTGGAATCTCTGCTCTTCCTTTGCGTTACACAGGACCTTGGCTGTGTTGGAGCTCACCCCTTGGGCCTCCAGCATGGCCCAGAAGGCACCCATGGCTGAGCCGTCATCCAAGGCTTTGGCGATGCGATCAGAGCCCTGAGACACAGAGGGAGCTTTCCCACATTGCCATAACAAGGTTCCTCCTGCAAAGAAATGGACAGAGAGCAAATGGGGGGTGGGGGGAATTCTTGGATGTATCTCTCCAGCCAAGCCTCCGAAGGGCAGGGAAGAGCCAGTGTTGCATAGTGGTTAGAGCAAGGAACTGAGGCGGGGGACATCCATGGCCCAAAATGCCCATTAAGCCATCATGAGATGTAATGCTACCTCTTCAGGGCCTCTCCTGGGACCATTGCAAGTTCTCACCCCTAGATCTCTAACCCACAGCCTCCCAGGAGTTGGATTCAGAGCTCCAGGTCCTTCTAGCCCAATGCATACAACCATGCCCACCAACCATCAAGGAGTTCAGACATACCAAACGTGGTCACCAGCTCACGGAGGTCCTTGGGCCCTCCTCCTTCCAGGCACTCCAGGGACTCAAGCACCTCCAAGGAATTGCCCACCTGGCGTCCAAGAGGGCTGTCCATCTTGGTGAAGACCACAACAATGCTTATTCCCAGCTCGGTCCCGACCGACAACTGTGAGACACACAGAGAGAGCTTTAGGCAGAATATTTAGACTTGGAGTAGCGAAGGATAGCCCGTTGACCCCCTCATCCTAAAAAAGCAGGGAGGTTGAAGCATTGGAGTCTCGATCTTGGAGCTCATAGTGGGAAACACATAGGTAATATCATAGAGTTGGAGTGCCTGGTGTCTTCCACGCTCATGAGAGTGCGTCCACTCTTAGCTGTACCTTGAAAAGAAAAGAGGTGCGTTTATACTTTAAGAAGAAGAATCCTAGAGTTGGAAGAAACCCCGAGGGTTGCCCTGTCCAACCCCCTTCTGCCACGTCTTTCCACTTTCTCAATGTCTTCCAGATTGGCAATGGTTTTTGTGAATTGTGGTTCACAGAATTGGACCCAGATGGGGTGTGACCAAAGCAAAATCAAAGTTCTGGCAACTAGAAATGGACACTGTATTCCAGATGAGATTGGCCGGCATGAAATCAAATGGCACTGCTCCTTCCCCTAATCTGGACACTTTCATTTTGTTGATGCAACCGAGAATTTTGGCAGTGTTTCCTCCCCAAACCCACAAGCAACTGAATGGCACCTGCCTGCCCTTCTGTCCTTTCCCATTGTTAGGTTTCATCCCTGACTGCACAAGTCTCCAGTCCTCAATGAGGAGAGTTACAATGCAAGCTAAAGATATATGCAGAAATCTGAAGATTGATGAATGCTGCAAACAGAGGTGTTCCACGTGCTTACTGGGAAAAGCTACAACTGCCATTGTTCCAAAAGGCAGCGAAATGGTGACAGAGTGCCCTCTGCAGCTCATACATAGTGATGTTTGTGATCCTATGAAAACTGCAACTTTAAACGGTGCTAGGTACATGCTTACCTTTATTGATGATTTTTCAAAGTTTAGTTTTGTGTATTTTTTGAAGAATAAAAGTGAAGTATATGAGAAATTGTAGGACTTTTTAGCCAAAGTGAACAATCAATTTGATAAATTTCCTGAGGCTTTCAGGAGTGATAATGGAAGTGAGTTTTGCAATGAGGCAATTGAAGGTGTCTTGAGAAAGTATGGGATTCACCATGAGAAGTCCCTATTTATTTATTTATTATTTATTTATTATTCGGTTTTATATTCCGCTCCTCCCAGCAGGCTCGGGGCGGATCACAAAATGCAAGTATACAATAAAACACACAATACAACAATACAAACACATCATAAGACATGTCGTAAAACATACAGTAAAAGCACAATACGTAGCCATGATGGTACAGGTCTACGCTTCCTTAATTGAGACGAGACGGACACAATTAAATTTAAAGTTACCCAAACGCCAGTCTGAAGAGGGCCGTCTTACATTCCCTTCGGAAGGGGAGAAGTTCAGGGACCGCTCGGATGTGGTCAGGGAGCGAATTCCAGAGTACTGGAGCCGCCGCAGAGAAAGCTCTCTGTCTTGTGCTGGACAAGTGACAGGAGCGGGACGATGGTATGGCCAGCAAATTTTGCTCTTCCGAGCGCAGTGATCTCGGGGGAACGTACGGGGTAAGGCGGTCCCTCAGGTACACAGGCCCTAGACCGTGCAAGGCCTTAAAGGTTAAAACCAACACCTTGAAGGCAATCCGGTACTCAATAGGGAGCCAGTGCAGTTGCCAGAGGATGGGAGTAATGTGCTCCCTCACTGGTGCTCCCACCAGCAAACGAGCCGCGGCATTCTGCACCAGCTTGAGTTTCCGGATTGTCGACAAAGGGAGGCCCACGTAGAGGGCATTACAGTAATCCAGCATCGAGATGACCGTCGCTTGGATCACCGTGGCCAGGTCATCCCTGGACAGGTAGGGGGCCAGTCGCCTAGCCTGTCGTAGGTGGAAGAATGACGTCTTGCTGACCATGGAGACCTGGGCCTCCATGGTCAGCAAGGAGTCCAATCTAACACCCAAGCTCTTAACCAAAGATGACGGGCTGAGTTGCTCGCCATCCAGGGTAGGCAACCGGCACTCATCCAGCCCAGGTCGACCCGGCCACAAGATCTCCGTCTTCGACGGGTTCACCTTCAGCCGGCTGGCACGCAGCCATCCAGTCACGGCTTCTAGGCATCCATGGAAACAATCGGGCACGGTATCCGGCCTGCCGTCCATTCTCAGCAGAAGCTGGGTGTCATCAGCGTACTGATAACACTCCAGACCAAGGTCGCGGGCCAGCTGGGCCAGGGGGCGCATGTAAATGTTAAATAATAAGGGCGAGAGGATGGCCCCCTGGGGGGACCCCACAACTTAATGGGAGCCTCCCGGAGACCTCCTCTCCCCTCTCCACACGCTGTCCCCGATCGTGGAGAAAGGAGGCCACCCATTTAAGGGCAGTCCCCCTGACTCCGGTCATGGCTAAGCGGTGGGCTAACAATGCATGGTCTACGGTATCAAACGCTGCTGTTAGATCTAACAAAACAAGCAGGGCTGACCCGCCCTGGTCCAGCTGGTGGCGAAGTTGGTCTGTAATGGCGACAAGCACGGTCTCCGTCCCATGCCCAATACGGAAGCCGGACTGGAAGGGATCAAGTCCAGCTGTGTCTTCTAAGTACCGCTGCAGCTGATCCGCTGCCGCCCTCTCAATTAGCTTGCCTAAAAAAGGCAAATTGGACACGGGCCAGTAATTGGAGGGAGCCGAAGGGTCTAAATTCGGCTTCTTCAGCAGCGGTCTTACCATTGCCTCTTTCAAACCCCCTGGGAACACTCCTTGCTCAAGGGAGCTGTTGATAATCTACCCTATTATCCACAGCAAACTAGTGTTGCTGAGAGGAAAAATAGAAGTCTACTTGAAATGGCCAGAACTATGCTTTTGGATGCAAAGTTAGAGCATTATCTCTGGGCTGAAGCAATTAACACTTCTTGGTATTTGCAAAATAGACTTCCAAGTGCAGGCAGAAATGTGGAATGGCGATGCACCTTCTGTAAACCATTTAAAAGTCTTTGGTTCCAAAGGATATCTTTACATACCTCAAGCAAAACGAAGTAGCAAGTTTGATCAAAGATCTAAACCTTTGATCCTAATTGGATACAGTCCTGAGCACAAAGGTTATCGTCTGTTTGATCCCCAAAATAAGACGGAGACTATTTGAAAAGTTATGTATTTTGATGAAAGTTCAGAAGGGGACAAATTTCCAGAGTCTGAAGAGACGCCAAGCACCTTTGTTTCCGGTTCGCCACGTGGTCTAAGAGAGGAAGGAGCCACGCCATCCAGTGGTCAAGTGGAGCAACTGCATGTTGGGAGGCCAGCTGAAGTGGCGCCACCACCCAGTAGGCAAGCAGAGCAACTTGATCTCAGGAGGTCGGAAGAAAGGCCAACACCACCCAGTGGCCAAGAAGAAGAATTACACCTCAACAGACCAAATGAGATAGTAGTGCCGCCTGGTGGACAAACAGAGCCATTGCTTCGCTGTAGCAACCCCGTTCTCCTTCGTGCCTGGGGGGCAGGGGGCGGCCCCGGGGGTCCCGATTGCATTAGGGCCAATTGCGGCTGATGGGGAGATGGATGAAGGGGATGATGAGGTAGCTGGGCCTTCATCTCCCACAGAGAGCTTGGAATGGGATGATGGCTGGCCCGATGGGTATGAAAGGTGGGAAAGTCAGGCTGACACTGAAAGTGTTGATTCAGATAATCAGTATGAGAGACCAGGTGGTTTCGGTTTGCAAGAAAGGGTCAGGGAGATAGCGGAGGATGAGCCCATGGAAGCTGAAAGGGAGTCTGGCTCTCACGAAGATAGCGACCCAGGTGCTGGGAGGCAAGGACAGAGCTTTGATAGGAGACGGAGCATTGAGTCCAGTAGGAGGGAATGGCACCGAAGCCTAGAGCGCTATGGGAGTGTTAGGTCCCGTAGTACAGACTGGCGCCGAAGCCTAGAGCGGCGTAGATCTCACCAAGGGGATTAAGTATAGGATCTGTGGGAACGGATACTCAGTTTCTCGGCCACTTCTGATTTGAAGGGAGTGAAGCGAGTGAAGATCCACGGAGCCAGGATTTGGGCTCGTGCCTTACCAAGAAGTTTCTTGGGCCTTGATTCCCTGAACTTTGCCTTGTTTGAATTGCCACGGACCAAGTCTGTTTGATCCGCATTGTTTTGCGGAACTTTTGCCAAGCTTTTGCCTTTGGATTTACCTACCAACTCTTTACCATTTTGATTGAACTTTTTGATACTTTTTTGGACAATTTACCTTTTCACCTGTTTTTCATTATTCAATAAATAGTTAGCTGATTACCGTCTCTGTGTGTGTGATTAAGGGGCTGGGCCGAGACCCTGCATTGTGACATTCGCAGATCTGAAAGAGAGAATAAAGGCATTCCTCCTTTGCATTTTGCTGATCTAAGTAATGAAAGGGAACCGCAAGAACCATCATCCTGGAATCAAATGCAAAGATTACCAGAGGATGAAAAGGAGAAATGGAGGAATGCAGCAATCGATGAAATGGAATCAATGCAGCAGACTCAAACATGGACACTTGTTCCACCACCTAAGAACAAGAATATTGTTGGATGCAAATGGGTATTTAAGTTAAATCATGATGAGAATGGAGAAATACAGAGATACAAAGCCAGGCTTGTTGCTAAAGGCTATTCACAAGAGTTTGGTGAAGATTATGACCAAACCTTTGTACCTGTTGTGAAACATACAACTTTGAGACTGTTACTTACAATAGCAGCTTCAAGAAGCATGGAAGTTCAACACCTGGATGTATCAACAGCCTTCCTTCAAGGTGACTTAAAGGAAGACATTTTTATGCAACAACCACCAGGCTTTGAAGACAAAGCACACAAAGTTTATGTATGCAAATTACAGAAGTCAATCTACGGATTAAAACAGGCGACGAAATGCTGGAATGAAAAACTGAACCAAATGTTGGTTGAAAAGGGTTTTGCTCAAGGCAACGCTGACCCTTATCTCTATTCTAGATTCAAAGACAATAGATGGACATATGTTCTAACTTATGTAGATGACATCATTTTCTGTTTTGTAGAAAAACGTGACTTTGATGAAGTTGTACAGCATGTAAACCGTACTGTGAAAGTAAAACAACTTGGAAACATATCTCATTACTTAGGAATACACATTGAAAGAGAAGATGGAAGGTTTTTTTTTGCTGAATCAGAAGCAAGAGATACTGGACTTATTGAAGCATCCTGGACTCTCAGATGCAAATCCAGTGAGCACACCCATGGAAGTGAACTACTGGAAAAACTCTTCAGAAAGTGAACTGTTACCAGACAATAGCTTGTATAGAGCGGCTATTGGAAAACTACTGTACATCAGCAGGATTACAAGACCTGACATCTCAGCAGCGCTTAGAATACTGTGCAGAAAGACTGGTCAACCAACCAAGCATGATTTGATTGCAATTAAAAGAGTTGCTAGATACCTGAAGGGGACATTGAACCTCAAGTTGAGACTACAAGCTACTAGTGACCCAATACTTAAAGGGTATGTGGACTCTGATTTGGCTAATGACACTAGAGATAGAAAATCAACAAGTGGTTACTTGTTTTTCTATGGAGATGCGCTTATAGACTGGACAACACAAAAACAAAAGATTGTTGCAGCATCGTTGACTGAAGCTGAATACGTGTCAGCAGCGGAAGCATGCAAACAACTGAAATGGCTTCACATGGTACTGTTTGATTTTAGAATTAGTGAACCAACACCAATAGAAGTCTTTGAAGACAATCAAGGTTGTCTGAAGTATTCCCAAACAGAGAGAATAAGCCCACTACTGAAACATGTGGACACAAAGTACCATATTGTGAAGAATTCTTATGAAGAAGGATTTGTGAAGCTGGAATATTGCAAATCAGAAGATATGATTGCAGATATCCTGACGAAGCCGTTACCCAGACAAGCTCATGACAAGCTGAAGAAGATGCTAAACCTGATAGACTCGAGCAGTCCTAGATGAAAGGAAGGGGATGGTTGGGTTTCATCCCTGACTGTACTCAATGAGGAGAGTCAGCCTAGATAGGCTAGAGTGAGGGATTCCTTCCTCCATATATAGCAAAGAATATTAAAAAAAACAACAAAAACTTCTTTAAGTACATCAGAAGCAGGAACCCAACTAGAAAAGCAGTTGGGCCACTCGACGACAATGGTCAGAAAGGGAAAATCAGCGAAGACAAGGAGATTGCTGAGCGGCTAAATGACTTCTTTGCCTCCGTTTTCACACAGGAGGACAGACAACATATGCCTGCAACTGAGTCAGTTTTTTCAGGGAGGGAATTAAAAGAATTAAAAAAGATAGAGATAAACAAGGAGGATGTTCTCATATGCCTTACTAAACTAAATGTCAACAAATCACCAGGTCCAGACAGCATCCACCCCAGAGTTCTTAAGGAACTCAAGTGTGAAATTGCTGAACTTCTAGCCAAAATATATAACCTTTCTCTAAGATCAGGCACCGTACCTGAGGACTGGAGGGAGGCAAATGTAACTCCGATCTTCAAGAAAGGATCCAGGGGTGATCCAGGAAATTATAGGCCAGTTAGTCTAACCTCAGTTCCAGGCAAAGTGATGGAAACCATTATTAAAGAAAAAATTACTAAGCACATAGAAGAACAGGCATTGCTGAAGGAAAATCAACATGGTTTCTGCAAAGGCAAATCATGTCTTACTAACTTGTTAGAATTCTTTGAGGGTGTAAATAAACACATAGATAAAGGGGACCCAATTGATATTGTTTACCTTGACTTTCAAAAGGCTTTTGACAAAGTCCCTCACCAAAGGCTCCTAAATAAGCTCTTCAGCCATGGAATCAGAGGACAGGTCTTGTCCTGGATTGGAACCTGGCTAAACTGTAGGAAACAAAGGGTGGTAATAAACGGACATTTCTCTGGGTGGAAAGAGGTGAGAAGTGGCGTACCCCAAGGTTCAGTTTTGGGTCCGTTACTTTTTAATTTATTCATTAATGACCTGGATGTAGGAGTAAATTCTGAGGTAGCAAAGTTTGCAGACGACACTAAATTGTTCAGGGTAGTTAAAAATGAAACTGACTGTAAAGAGCTCCAGAAAGATCTCTCGAAATTGAGTGAATGGGCAACAAAGTGGCAAATGCATTTTAACCTAAACAAGTGTAAAGTCATGCACATCGGGGCAAAGAACCCCAAATACACTTATCAACTGATGGGATCAAAGCTTTCTGAGACAAACCAGGAAAGGGATCTTGGGGTTTTGGTGGACAGCTCAATGAAGATGTCAACCCAGTGCGCAGCAGCAGTAAAAAAAAGCAAATTCTATGCTTGGCATGATCAGGAAGGGAATCGAAAATAGGTCGTCAAATGTTGTATTGCCTCTCTACAAATCTATGGTGAGGCCACATCTGAGTACTGTGTACAATTCTGGTCACCGCACCTCAAGAAGGATATAACGGAACTGGAAAAGGTACAGAAAAGGGCAACAAGAATGATCCAAGGGATGGAGCAGCTCCCTTACGAAACCAGGTTGCAACGCCTTGGTCTTTTCAGCCTTGAAAGACGGCGTTTAAGAGGTGACTTGATCGAAGTGTATAAAATCATGCATGGGATAGAAAAGGTGAATAAAGAAAAATATTTTCTCTGTCACACAACACTAGGACTAGAGGGCACTCCCTAAAGCTCCAAGGTAGGAAAGTTAGGACTAATAAAGGGAAATATTTCTTCACCCAGAGGGTCATTGGGTTATGGAACTCACTTCCAGAGGAGGTTGTGACAGCGGTCAGCCTGGACAGCTTCAAGGCAGGATTAGACAGATTCATGGATACCAAGTGTATCGGTAGTTACTGAAAAGGACATTCAAGTGCCACCTCGGAGTTGGTTGAGGTAGGCAGGATTTCCCGGTACTGGTTGTGGGGGTCGGGAGCAGGTCAGGGTTTTGCCCTCCCTTCTGCTCGAGATCCCCGTGTACAACTGGTGGGCCACTGTGTGATACAGAATGCTGGACTAGATGGGCTGAGGTCCGATTCAGCATGGCTCTTCTTATGTTCTTATGTTCTTATTTCCTGTAGCAAGTTTACCTCAAGAAGGGGGTTTAGAAAGGGGGGTTGTCCTATTCACCGTGCATGCCTGAAGCTCCACCCGTTTGAGTACCTAGGAGTGTAATCCCTTTAGAAAAAGGCTAACTTCCTGTTACAAAGCCTTTTGTCTTATTGTTTCTAGGCTGACCATGCGGCTACCTCCATTTTTGGTCAGAGTTCTCCTTTGCCTTCACTAGAGTGAGGAGGCATCTTGCCTTTCTCTAAGGCAAGATGTAATAGATAATAACTATTATTATTTTTCCTTTTCCCTTAGATGATAGCTTAGTGAACCTAGTTAGCTCCAAGAACCTTTTCTATCTTAATTGGATTTCTTTTACCTACAATAAACATGTTGTTTTGATCCTATGACTTGTGGATCTGCAATCCTGTTCAGTCCTATTGAATGGAAGTCAATCCTTGCTCACTGCATGTAAGTTTCTGCTGTTTATGAATCATGGATTCTGCACTCTGCTGTATTTTTGGTGGAATCACCCCCAAAGAGGGTCATTTTTGAGCCTAACAGCTCTTGATTCCCAACACCCATCCGACTCACCAAGCTGTCTGCCAGCTTCTGGGTACTCTCAATGGTTGGGAAGAAGGCAGCAGTCCCAATCTTCACGTCCAGCACCAAAGCAGTGAGGTTCTCAGCCATCTTCTTACTCAGGATGGAACCTGCAACCCCAAAAATGGATAATGCATGGAGACTTCATGTGAACAGATGCCCAGAGAACAGCCCCCCAAAGTCACCTCTGATCCTCTAGGGCTGGAAACTTAGCCCTTGCCTTGCCTCTCTTAATTTTGGCCCCAAGGAGTAGACTTACCAAAACAGGGAATTTAGGACCCATTTACACTGTCAAATAAAATCCAGACTATCTGCCTTGAACTGGATTATATTAGTCTACACTGCCATATAATCCAGTGTAGAGCAGATACTCTGGATTTCATAGGGCAGTGTTGATGGGGCCTTAGTGAGCAGCCCAAGCCTTTGCCGTTTTCTACTAGAAGCATGGTGTCGTCTGCATATCGTGGAATCATAGAATCATAGCGTTGGAAGGAAGCCCAAGGGCCATCCAGTTCAACTCCATTCAGCCATGCAGGAATACACAGTTAAAGCCCTCCCGACAGATGGCCACCCAGCATTTGCTTTAAAAACTCCAGTGAATGAGACTCCATTAGTGAAGAATGGGGGTGGGACAAAAGAAAATGAGAGGAAATCTCCCCCTCAGAAGGGAAATCCACTCCTGAAAGAGTTCAAATCATGGGGTGAAAAGGGCTCCACTGCAGCTTCATCTCCAGTCCTTGTTTCCACAACAAGCCACATTTTCCAAAATGCAATTCTCAAGGGGACAGAAAGTGAAGGGAAGTCTTCTGAACAGGGTCAGGGACAGCAAAGCAAACATGACAGGGGTGTTAATAATAAAATTCTCTGTGTGTGCGCGCACGTGTGTGTGTATGGCTGGAGTAAATCTTGTAATCAAAAGGTTGACAGTTCAAAGGTGAGCTCCTGGCCTTTAGCCCAGCTTCTGCCTACCTAGCAGTTTCGAAAATAGCAATGTGAGTAGATAGATACTGCTTAAGCGGGAAGGTTTTTAAGGCACTCATAGGGAAATGCCAGAAAAATACCAGCGATTCAATCAAGGAGGAGGTTTACAAACAAAGCTTTAGCAGTGGAGCAACAGCACCCTCCCCGTGGCCGCAACCGAGCACAGCCTCCAAGATGCTGAAGATGGGAAAGCCTATACAGTAGTCCCTCACTTATTGCGGGTGTTACGTTCCTGGACCACCCATGATAAATGAAATTCCGTAATGTAGAGACACCCCTCACCTTCCTTCCTCACCTTCCTCTTCCTCCTCCTTGTCACTGCATGGGACCTCTTGCCACCACTTGGGCCCCATGACGCGAGGAGGAGGACGAAGAGGAAGGTAAGGAGGGTGAGGGGACGGCTCTTCTTCCCCCCTCGCCCTCCTTACCTTCCTCACCCTCCTCATTTTCGCCGCTTGGGCCTCTTGCTGAGAGACCGCATGGGGCCCAAGCGGCAGCAAGAGGCCTCAGGTGGCCAAGGTGAAGATGATGAGGAAGGTAAAGAGGGCAACATTCTTTTTTTAAAAAACCTCGCTAAACAGTGAGTCCACGATAAGCGGTCCGCGAAGGAGCAAGGGACCACTCTATCTATATGCCTCTATCTATGTACAGTTGCTTGTCTTGTCAGTGTATAACGGTGTTGAATGTTTGCCGTGTAAGTGTTCTGTGATCCGCTCTGCGTCTCCTTCAGGGTGAGAAGGGCAGAATAGAAATACTGTAAATACAATAAAAATAAATCTATTTGTAACTTGGGGTCTGCCTGTACTGTGCTTTTTCCCCCACAAATAATTTTTATTAAGCATTTCCAAATAAAATTTTTTAAAAATCATACTAAGGGAATGGTGGGTGAAGGGGAGGGGAAAGAAAAAAGAATAATATGAGGATACTAGAGTTGTTATTTGTGACGCCCCCCTAGAGGGCTGTATTTGGTTTGCCATGTACCTGCATGGACCCTTTGTTCTACATCCTCTTTGTTGGCCATGTGCTTCTTTGTTTTGCCATGTGCTCACCTGGGGGAGGAGGGTGACCCGCTCTCAACTCCTCCTTTTACCAGAGTTTACCTAGGGGCTGGATTTCCTCTCTGGCCTTATTTTCCAAAGGACGCAAGGACAAGCAAGGCTGGAAGTTAGGTTGCTGCGAAAAGGCAATCTCAATTTCACCTACTGTCTACCTACGTCTTCACCATATCTCCAGCGCATAGGAGGCTGTGGATTTAGGGGCCTGATCAGGACTTTGTGTGCCTTCAAGCCTTGGATTTAATAGAGGTACCATCACTTCGCATCTTCGGGCCTAGTGATAGACTCCATTTTTCTTAAAGGACCTTTGCAAGCAACTCAAGCTTTTGAACCATCAGTTTTGGCTGATTGTAAACCAATAAATCCTGTTTGAGTTTACTATTTTGAGTCCTGCACTCTTTCTCATAGAGATCCAAGGCTCTCCTGCATGTGGGAAGACCTTAAACTCTATTCCCAGGGTCAAAGCTTGCTTTTGTCCAACCTTTAAAGCCCTTTGTAGACCTTGGGGATCAGAAGATTATTGGTTAGTCAGACTTTATAAATATCTAATACGTCACGAAGAAAGAACAAATAAAGTAGGAGTTGTTAGGACGCGGGGGGGGGGGGTCTTATACAAAAATATCATTTTTTCAACTAATTTTTCCTCTCCGTTTATTTATTTATTTATTTATTTATTTATTTATTTATTTATACTTCAAACTTCTAGACCGCCACTCCCCGAGGGCTCGGAGTGGTTTACAGAATTGAAGAATAAACACAGTATGAGAACAGATAAAACAACAACAAAATTACAATACAAATTCAACTAACAATAAATTACCATTAAACATAGTATCAATACACAGTAGCCGGACTATGCCCTTCCCTATTATTATTATTATTATTATTTCAAACATTTCTACCCCGCTCTTCTCAAATCCCGAGGGGGAATTCAGAGCAGCCTAACAAAAGGTACAATTCAGTATTTTTACTGACTTTATATTATTGGAACTTTCTTACTTATACATAGATCTTCAATAAAAAGGAATTGATTTTTTCCCCTCATCGTGTGGTGTGTTTAAGTTAGAGGGATTTGCGTTTGGATTTCAGCCAGATTCGGCAGCAATCTCAACAAGGTCTACGCAGGTCAGAAAGGTTGCGCCAGATTATGGCAAAAGCAGCTGGGGGAAAACGAAACCAATTCATGGTTGTGATATAAGGTTTGATTTGAGAGTCTGTTCTCCAGATCAGACAACGTTTAGATTCATGCCTCATGGTATCTTGTTCTTGTGTATTTCTAGTCTTTTCAGGGGGCCTTCTTTTCTGTGGATTTCTAACCTTGTGGATTTAGACTGTCATTATCTGGACTTGCTATACAATCTGTAGATTCTTGCTTTGGATTTATTTTGCCTTGGAATGCTTTACACCTTTTAACGACATTGCTTTTGATACTGTATTTTTACTGACTTTATATTATTGGAACTTTCTTACTTATACATAGATCTTCAATAAAAAAGGAACTGATTTTTCCCTCATCGTGTGGTGTGCTTAAGTCAGAGGGATTTCCCAGTTCCGGAGTGCAACAGTTCTATGCCTAAGTTGGACCTTTCTCTCCACTGCATCCTTACTGGTGATGAGAGGCACGCTGTCCACAGTGGCCGTGACATCCCTCAGGGCATAGAGGATTTTGTCTGCCGGGGCCAGGTCCTGGCTCTGCTCCACAATGCAGCAGCCGACCTTCTCCAGGATCTCCTTCATCTGAGGAGGAACAAAAGACCGGGCTATCAAATAGAATGATAGACCCAAAGGACCAACTTCTCCAACCCCATTCTGCCAGGCACGAAAACACATAGACTAGTACCTAAAACTGAAAGTGTTATGAATACTTTTAAAACTCTGAAAAGCATTTAACAGGTTCTTTTATTTCGTTCACAATAAGACAGAGTATACCACAGAGCAACACAGAGAAAGAAAGTAGACGCATAGACTCTACAACTACATTGGGTACACAAACAAGAGGAATTACATTTCACTCTACGTTCTCACACACATTCTTACCTACATTCAAACATTACCATCTCTGTTGACTTTTCTTCCTTAAGTAATAATTGGTTTTCCTTCTTAAGGAGCATTGATTGCTTCCTTCTCAACTTAAAGGTGCCACTGTCTCTGGTAATGTAAACATGTTGTTTTCCACCAAGTGTTAATCATTTGTCTCAGGTCTTCAGCAGTACTCATGAGCAACTTTTAATTACAGTTCATGAATTTTCAAACTTCATTCTTAGGATGCCATCCCTAGCTTTTATAGACCCCAGTCAAACATCTTTCATACAATTTCATTCAAAACACATATATTCATGACAGAAGAGACCACAAGGGCCATTCAGTCTGTCAGGCCTGAAGACATAATCAAAGCCTTCCTAACAGATGGCCATCTAAGCTCTGTTTAAAAGCCTCCAGAGAAGGAGACAGCATATTTCACTAAAATTGAAAGAAATCCCCAGAGGCCCTACGGTCCAACCCCCTTGGCCGGGGAGATAGCACAGCGGTAACACAGCTGTGCTTGCAATCCGAAGATTGCTAGTTCGAATCCCCGAGCTGGCTTGGATGACCAGCTATTTGCACTGCCCACCCAAGCAGTCCAACAGCCCAGCTGTGAATAAACAACAATTTGGGGACCACGGAAAGTGGGGAAGGATTTTTACACAGACTTTACAACGTCTGAAAAGGTTTGGCTGCCGGGAGAAGGGAGATGCGGAAGTGGTGGAAACAGAGGCTCCCATCATGAAAATGGAACAACAGCACCCTCTTGTGACGTAAAGGTGCAATGACGCAAGGACATAACAACAATGATGTCGCAATGGAGCATCCACATCCTGTGACACACACCCTGTATGACGCAGCCAGGAAAGAAAAAATCCTTCTAAAAACTGCACTGTACTGTCTATGTGTAAAATTGTATGTCTTCCGACAGGGATTTTCTGTCGTATGTTTATTGTAATCCGCACTGAGTCGCCTTCGGGGTGAGAAGAGCGGAATAGAAATAAACAGTATTTTTATTATTATTCTCCAAAGACAGGAAGACACAATCCAAGCCCTCCTGACAGATGGCCAGCCAAGCTCTATTTTTAAAACACTCAGAAAAGGAGGCTCAATCAGACTCCCAAGGAATCTATATTAAAGTTGGAATGAACCCGCTAAAAACTTTCCAACCTGCTTCTGCCAACCAGGAAGACCCCATTCAAGCCCTCCCTGCAGATGGCCATCTGGTTTCTGCTTAAAAACCTCCAGAGAAGGAAATCTGCTGTTTGCTTGCTACACAGTTCCAGTTGGGCTTATTGACTCCATATTGAGCAACTCACGCACCTGTTCTGGACTCTGGGAAACTCTGAAACCGGGGATGGACTCCAGCTTGTCCAGTGTGCCTCCAGTATGGCCCAGGCCTCTCCCAGCGATCATGGGCACCTGATCAACAGAAAGAGGAAAATCACAAGCAAAGACAGACTGTGCGGCCAGAGAGCTTTATTTCTAGACAGAAGAAGACCTTGGCACCAAGCTGGAGATTGAGCTTGGATTGAGTAGGATTTTAGATGCCGGCAACAATACAAAATATGAAAACACTAATACAACTGGATTAAAGCATCAACATTAAAACATCAGCTATCCAGTTAATTTAAAAATTCCATTCATAACAATTCACATTCAATCAATGGCGGAAGCCGTATTTCATGTCCGTCATTAAAACATAGAACTGTGGCTGCTGAAAAATGGATGCTTTCGGTTTATTTCGGCTACATGTGGAGTGCAGGAAGGGAGATAGCCTGTTGTGATTGAGCCTTCGGCTACTACTAGTAGTATTGGGGAAGATGCTGGATCAATAGCATCAAGCAATAGTATGGAATAGGGTGAGGCTCTGTGTAATCAAGACTCTGCAGCTGGGATTAAAAGGGCTGCTAGTGATTCTAGTATTGAAGGGCTGGAACAAAGAAAAAGGATCCGGCAGATACTTAGAGCTCCTTCTGATTCAGAAACCTTTGAAGGTTTTCCTGGGGAAGAAGAAATGTGGTCAGAGGAAAGTGATATGGATCTAGAATCAACATTGGTTCAGGAAGTAAGGGATGTGGGTAACGGCACAAGAGTCAATATAAACCCCAAAAACTTCAATTGACACATTAAAATACAACTACATTGACAGTGACAATGTTAGACTGGCCTTTCATTAAGGCCAATCTAAAAGAAACAGACTTTGGGACACTATAAGCTTCCAACAGCGTTGGCAAGATTGGAGGTCTGCACAGAGCACAACAGCTGTAGGAGATGCAGCAGCTGGTGCTCATGATCAAGGAGGGTCTTCAGACAACAGTGATGTTTAAGTGCTATATAAGAAATGGGTTTTTGGGGCTGCATTTGCGGCGGTCAAAGAGTTGATGTCTGGTTCTTGTCTCTGACATTCCTGTGTTCCTGATATCGTGTGCCTTGTTCCTGTTTCCAGGGGAGCCTGGGAAGCTCCCCTTCCATTGCAACCAATGTGCTGGATCGAAAATTGATTTCTATCCTCCCGTATTCAGGAAGCTCCCGAAAAACAGATTGCCCCTCCTCTCCCACTGAAATCCAGGACACTGAAATGGATCATGGTTTACTCGAATTACACAACCCTGTTAGTAATTGCTGCGTATTAGCTAGAAATGCAAACTCCATGGGTTGAAATGTGTGCATGGAAAAAAATACTTCCTCCAGAACATGTGGTCACTGGTAGTTGCCACTGAAGGGTTAAGAAAGTAAGTGAGGCTGGTCAAGGAAGCTGTGTCATGCCCATGTGACAGAGTAACAAATTTCATGTCACATCAGCAAAATAGCTTTTTTCCACCTGAGACAGGCAAGGAGGCTGGCCCCCTATCTATCTCGGAACGACCTAGCCACGTTGATCCAAGCCACGGTCATCTCTACATTGGCCTGCCTCTGTTGGTGACCCAGAAGCTCAAGCTGGTGCAGAACACTGCCACCCGACTCCTGTCTGGTTCCCCAGCAGGCTGTCACATAACACCTGTATTGCAGGATCTGCACTGGCTCCCAATTGAGCACCGGATCACCTTCAAAGTGCTGGTGCTCACCTTTAAGGCCTTGCACAGCCTGGGGCCAGCGTACCTGAGGGACCGTCTTTCCCCATACTGCTCTACGAGATCACTACGGTCAGAAAACACTAACTTGCTGGCCATTCCATCTGTCAAGCTACTTAGACTGACTGCAACCCGGAGGAGAGCGTTCTCTGCAATAGCCCCCGTGCTATGGAATGCCCTACCGGCTGAGATGCGAGCTCTCCAAGACCTCTTGCCTTTCAGACGGGCATGCAAAACGTTCCTTTTCCAGCAGGCCTTCGGCCTATAGATGCCTGCGTGCATACCTCGCTGATACTGTTTACTATACTACACTATGCTGTGCCCTGTACTATGTACAGCATTTTGTATTTTAATCTGCCGCTTTTATTGTGTGTTTTATTGCATTGTGTTTTATTGTGTGGTTTGTGTTTGCGAGCCGCCCCGAGCCTGCCGGGAGTGGCGGCATAGAACCCCGAGTAATAAATAAATAAATCCTTTGTCCCTGGGCATGATGGGTAAGACAGTGTTGAGACTATATAATGAGAAAGGAGCCACATGCTAATTCTCTCTCATCACTTCTCTCTCGACTGTTGCATCTTGACTATTGCATGGTGAATTTGTGTTAGCATGATGGGATCATGAGGACCCAGTGTGCCTGTAAATAGCCTGTAAATACAGAATGAGCCTAAGAAGAAAAGCCTTTAAGTTCTTTAGATGAAAACTGGATGTTCCAGAGCCTGAGTAACTGAGATAAGGTCTAGGAGCTGGAGTGTTGTTTTACCAACTGCTAGATAATGAGCAAGCCTGCAGGTCAGGGCCATGACGGAATTGGGAGTCATACATTACTAGCCTACCTGGCAGGGTTCTTGTGCTTTCAGATGGAGCCAACCCACGCTGGCACTGGTACCTCAACAAACGGCAGACTCCATGCTTCCACAGCACAAGTGGAGTTCAAGTGGAGCCAAACTGTATTAATTCCTCAGTGCAGATGCATCCTTAGGCAACAGGCACCCCCTAGCGTCATTCCGCAAAATAACTTTTCCCGTGCTAGGGCTCACTGACAAATCTGGTACTTCCCCCTATTTGAGATACCCACAGAAAGAACCCCTTTGATGTAGAATCCAGTTAGCCAGTTGGGGCCCCACTTCTTCTGCTTTGTAAATCTGGAAGGGATATCCTGATCTCAAATAAGAGATACAAACAGAATATAAATAGGTGATGATGGTGATGATCCTGCTTTCCATTCTTAAAAGAGGAAAATAATAGCAGGAACAACAACAACAACAACTCGGTTCCACTCCAAATACACAATTCTGTAGATCAGGGGTGCCCACACTTTTTCAGCTTGCGAGCTACCTTTATAACAACCAAGTCAAAAAGATCTACCTGGCGCGCTCCCGGTCCTCCGCCACGCGTCGTGCGCTTCTGGTCCTCCTCCGCTGTGCGCTCCCACCGCTCCTGCCTTCTTCCACCTGCGTGGAGCTTCTTTTCGCCAAAATGAGGCTTTAGTGGGCGGGCCCTGGTGCTCGTCTCTTGACACAGTGTGGAGACGTGACTGCCCATTGGTTGCTCCTGGGGGGGGGGGGAGCAAGGCGGGCCGAGGGCCGAGGCGAGTGAGAGACAGGGCGGAGTGTGAAGCGGGGCCCCATCCAGGCTTCATTCACCGGCATCGAGGGCGCACTCGTCAGCTGAAGCCCCACCGCGGGGACCATCCTTCTGTGGCGAGGCCTTCTCTCTCTCTCTCTCACACACACACACACACACACACTCACTCACCCTCCCTCCCGCAGCCTCGCATCCTATCCCTGCGTGCGCCTCTGCCTTGCTCCCCCTCCCTCCAGGAGCAACCAATGGACGGTCACGTCTCCACACCGTGTCAAGAGACGAGCGCCAGGGCCCGCCCACTAAAGCCTCATTTTGATGAAAGAAGCTCCACACGGGTGGAAGACGGCGGCGGGAGAGCGCGCGAGGTGCACGCACGCAGAAGCGCCCCATCCGGCTGCAATATACCTCAAATGGACTTGGGATCAACTTCCTGAGCAGCCCTGTTGTAGATGTTGCACTAGGATAAGGCTATATTTGTATTTCCATTTGATTCCATTTCTTCTTCTGATATCAAGTCCTGTTTTTTCATCCCAGCATGCTAGCTAAGGGATTCTGGGAGATGTAGTCCCCCCAAAAAGCAATTTTTTCCTACTGTGGTTCAAATGCCCCTTGGACAGCCTAAAGCCATAAACAAAGTAGCCAACTTGATCCGATGGGTCTTTTGTTAATACGGCTCCAGAACCGAAAAGCGTGGAAGCATTTGGGACTCACCTTGCACCCACAGGCAGCCAAGGCAGGGGCCAGGGGCAGGCTGACCTTGTCCCCCACGCCCCCCGTGGAGTGCTTGTCCACCAGCAGCCCCTGCCATTCCTTCGGCCACTTAAGGACCCTCCCTGAGTTGGTCATCTCCCGGGTCAGCACCAGCGTCTCCTCTGGCTCCATGCCCTTCAGCCGGATGGCCATCAGCATCGCTCCTGCAATCACAGGATAATAGGATCCAAGAGTTGGAAGAGGCTCCAAGGGGCAACCCATTAATAATAATAATAATAATAATAATCTACAAGCAGAGGCATATCAAAAACATTAATTTAAAATATATATTGCAGTATTTAAATATATATTGCGGTTCCTGAATGCTCTGAGGGACCTGGAGTCTGTCAGCACCTCTGTCGATGAGCTTGTAGACGCTTGGAACAATAACTTGTCCAATGCTCTCGACGAGATTGCCCCAGGCGCCCTCTCCGACCCCGCCACAATCGCTCTCCCTGGTTTACCGAGGAGCTGCGAGCGATGAAGCAGGAAAAGAGATGGCTAGAGAGCGTGTGGAGGAGATTCCGTGATGGAGGCTCAAAATCAGCTTATAAGCTTGTCAAAGATGCTTATGAGCATGCTATCAAGGATGCGAAAAATTCATATTATGCAACCTTGATAGCGTCTGCCAACTCATGCCCGGCACAACTGTTCAAGATAATTAGGTCACTGATGATGGTCCCTACCATCCCAAACAATGATAATCAGGCCCTTACTGCCGAGGCTTTTCAGAGTTTCTTTGCAGACAAGATTGCGCCCCTCTGCCGGGACCTTCCGGCCATGATTGCCGGGCCCACCTTCGACCGGTTCACCCCACTGGACACAGAGTCTGTTGATAGGATTATGGCTGCAACTTGCCCGACCACCTGTTCCCTCGATCCGTGCCCCTCCTGGCTGGTGAAAGCCAGCCTGGAGGGGTTATGAGACCCTCTGTTGAATTTAATCAATATGTCCTTGGATCAGGGGGTATTTCCAGAGGGTTTAAAAGAGGCGGTGGTTGCTCCATTGCTGAAGAAGCCGGGATGAGATCCCTCCAACTACCGCCCAGTTTTGAATCTTTCGTTCCTGGGCAAGGTGGTTGAGAGGGCAGCAATGGAGCAGTTGCAGACATTCCTGGATGACACAACCTGGCTAGACCCCTTCCAGTCCGGCTTCCGTTCAGGCCATGGGATGGAGACAGTTCTGGTCTCCATCTCAGATGAGTTGCGCTGCCAGCTGGATCAAAGCGGGTCAGCGCTGCTTGTGTTATTGGACCTCACAGCAGCGTTTGACACTGTCGAATATGATCTATTGACTCACTGCCTTGCCGGGGCCGGGGTCAGGGGTGTCGCCCTTAATTGGGTGTCCCCCTTCCTCTGGAACCGGCTGCAGCGAGTGAGGAGGGGTGAGGTTGTCTCCGAGGGTTCCCCGCTTCATTGCGGGGTCCCCCAGGGGGCAATTCTCTCCCCTCTGTTATCTAACATTTACATGCGACCACTTGCCCAGCTGGTGCGTAGCTTTGGGCTTGGATGCCATCAGTATGCTGATGACACCCAGCTCATTCTGAGGATGGACGGCCGGGCTGAATCCGTACCCGATAATTTCCATCGCTGCCTTGAGGCCGTTACTGGATGGCTGCGAGCCAGTAGGTTGAAGGTGAATCCGGCAAAGACGGAGATCCTGTGGCTTGGTCGCCCAGGCGGTGGGGATGTCCAGCTACCGACCCTGGACGGCGTGACTCTTCGTCCGTCGTCTGTTGTTAAGAGCCTCGGGGTAACCCTGGACCCTCTGCTGTCGATGGAGGCACATGTCTCCGCCGTCACAGAGTGGCATCTTTCCACCTTCGCCAGGCAAGGAAGCTGGCCCCCTACCTGTCTCGTCGCGACTTGGCCACAGTGATCCAAGCCACGGTCATCTCGAGGCTAGACTACTGTAACGCTCTGTACATTGGCCTTCCTCTGTCGGTGATCCGGAAGCTCAAGCTGGCGCAGAACGCTGCAGCCCGGCTCCTCACCGGGAGCTCGGTGAGTGTTCACATCACGCCCATTCTGCGCGAACTGCACTGGCTACCTTTAGAATGCCGGATCACCTTCAAAGTGCTAGTTCTAACTTTTAAGGCCTTACATGGCCTGGGGCCAGTGTACCTGCGGGACCGCCTCATCCCGTATTATCCCACCAGATCGTTGCGTTCCGAGGACCAGAATCTTTTGGTCATCCCCTCCCCCAAAGTGTATCACCTGACGGCAACTCGCCGGCGGGCCTTCTCAATAGTGGCTCCAACGCTCTGGAACCTGCTGCCGGCAGACGTCCACGCCGTGCAGGATATTCTTCCATTTCGGAAAGCATTGAAGACCTTGCTCTTCCAGCAGGCGTTTGGAGCCAAATGAAACGTTGCCCGTTACGCACCGCCATAGTCGATTACCTGTTCTGCCTCTATGTTGTTTTACTGTACTTTTAGATGTGTTTTATCCTGTTTTAATGCTTGTATGTTCGATTGTTTTTATGATGGTACTGTTAGCCGCCTGAGCCCTCGGGGAAGGGCGGCAGATAAGTATGAATAAATAAATAAATAAATAAACATTTTTGCTGTTTCACGGGTTTTTACCGCTGCCGCTCTCCGAGGCGCTTTCCCTCCTCAGTCCTCCATCCCTCCCTCCAGCCTTGAAGGGCCTTTCCTTCCTTTCCTTCACTTTATTTTAAGTTTATAAAGGCTTAAATTAGTATATAACTACTAAAACAATGTATAAATATTAAAATAAATAGAGCATCCCTACATCACAGTTTTTCACTTATTGCGGGAGGTCCTGGAACCTAACCCCAGCAATAAGTGAGGGAACACTGTATACACAAACACATTTATACACACATATATACAAATATATACACACATATATGCATATATACACACACCAAACACACATCCACAGAAAGGGGGAAGGAAGGAAGGCAGGGAGGGAGGGAGGGAGGAGAGAAAGAGGGAAAGAAGGAGGGAAGGAGAGAATGAAGGAAAGGAAAGTAGAGAAGGAAGAAAGGAGAGAAGGGGAAGGGGGGAAAGGGGAAAGAAGGAAGGAAAGAGAGCAGGAAGGAAGGAGAGAAGGAACGAAAGAGAGAAAGAGGAAGGGAAGGAAGGAAGGAAAGAGACAAGGAAGGATGGAACCAAAGATCAAAGGAAGGGAGAAAAGAAACAGGTAGAGAAGAAGGAAAGGAAAAGAGGGAAGGAAGGAAGGAAGGATAGATAGAAAGAAGGAGAGAAAGAGGGAGGCTAGGTTGGCCACAGCAACGCGTGGCGGGCACAGCTAGTACCCAACAAAATGAGAGTGGCCTGGTGAGCTATGCCAACCATTATTCATAACCAAAGTTCCAGATTCAAAACTCAGCATTGAAGTAAAGACAAAGGATAGTGGTGTTTTTACTGCATCTCGGCCAAGATGTGATGCTTGCGAGCTCCTGCTCCAAAATTACAAGCATAAGAGAGCATGTTCTCTGCACAACGGTTTTGATACAACAGGTTTGAACCACCCCTCTTCTGTTTCTGGTTGGCTGAGCTCTGATGATGTGGCTGCAAATCCCATCCTGGCCAGGCGGGGAAAGTTCTGTGGGTGGAGAGGAGAGTCCAGGGAGGGCCGGCATTCCAGGCCAACAGGGGTCCAGGGTGGGGATACCCGACTCCCAAATGATACCGAGTGCAAATTTAGGGGGCTCTTGCCTTAAGGGCAGAGACCCTACGTTCCCCTAAAGCGAGGATTCTCTGATGGAAAATCTTGGTGGGCAGTAAGGAATGCCAAAATAGCCCCCTAAGTCCCAATAGTAGGTTCTCACCAAGATCCGGAAGTGTGCGCACCGAGAGAGTTCTATCCCAGCTGAGAAAGGATGACAGCAGCAATCATTCGCCATGCTGACATGTTTTATTACAATTTTTCCAGTACTTTTAATACATTTTCAGAACAGTCCGTTTCAACCCCCCCCACCACCACCACCACCTGCCTCTATTGGCTGTGGATCTGAGCCAATGGGAAGAGAGAGGGGGAAAATGGATGGAACAATGAGGTCAGGGTTTTTGAGGATTAGATGTGTTAAAAAACCACCCTCTTGGTCCTTACATTTCCAGCAGTTCTTTTGCGTGTTTTTATACATTAAACTTAATGAACCAACGATGGAAAATCTTTAGCCAATTTTCCTTCAGCTCCGCTGCGTATGTATAGGTTTTTTTCCATATTAGTTCCCAATCCAAAAGAGCCATTGGTCTTCTCAAATTTTCCGCCCACTTAATACAGGCTTTCACCCTTTAAAATTAAACAGAGGGGCCGAGATCATTTGGATTAAGGAGAGAGAAACCAGAACATTTGGAAACCAGCTGAGAAAACGTGATTATTGGTAGCATCACTGCCAAAGGAGGATACTTAGAGGGTATGTTTTCCACCCCAGTTGCTCCTCACTTTAGGACTTCTCCTTCTAGCCTCATCCCATCCCATCCACAGATGCCCTGCCACTGATTTTCCTCACCAATTTGCGCATCTTGCAACTCTCGTTGGGTCACAGCCTTCACCAAATAGACAATTTCCTCCTCCTGCAGCCTCTTGCCATCTCGCTTCTTCTGGATGATGTCCACTATACTGGCTCTGCTGCTGCCCACTTTGGGGTCCTT
The DNA here is from genome assembly GCA_030556195.1 of Anolis apletophallus. Classification (NCBI taxonomy): domain Eukaryota; kingdom Metazoa; phylum Chordata; class Lepidosauria; order Squamata; family Anolidae; genus Anolis; species Anolis apletophallus. The sequence continues at coordinate 139,542,809 of JARBWK010000009.1, read as the reverse complement.
GGGGTCCATAGTGCTGCATCCTGCAATGACACGATGACATACGAACATATGACATATGTAGTGGACTGCAAACCCCAGCAGTTCCTGGTCAGTGCAAGAATGTTGGGGTTTGTAGTCCACTGATATCTGGAGGTCTTGAAACAAAGGTTGTTATTGAGCCACGGTAAACTCCCCCCCCCCCCAAAGATTTACTTACTTACTTCCTTACTTACTTACTTACTTACTTACTTACTGTATTTATATTCCGCCTTTCTCACCCCGCAGGGGACTCAGGGCGGATTACAATGTACATACATATACATGGCAAACATTCAATGCCATAGACACACAACATATATAGACAGACACTCAGAGGCCACCAGGGGAGCTGTCGCTTCCTCAATCTTTGCATACTTCCTGGAGATTTTTATGGCCTTGTAAATCAGTTAAATTAGCCTCCCCACAAAGTGGTACCTAAATTTCCTACTTTACAGATGCAACTGAATTTCGGGCTGCAAAGGTCGACAAGTTACACAATTTTGGTCGGGAACTCACTCCGACCCGGGCTGGCTTTGAACTCATGACCTTTCGGTCAGTAGTGATCTTAATTCAGCTGACTCTCAGACAGCTGCACCACACTCCCGGTGTACAGTTCACCAAGGGTTAAGAAATAAATATTATTTTTTTCCTTAAAAAAAAAACCCTTTCCAGATTTGCGCAGGCTCAAAGCATCAGAAGATCAAGACCAAACCAGCAACCGCTACCACATCTAACCCTTTAGTAGATTATATCTATTCTTCATTACTGTCTATATAACTTTTATCTTTCTGTGTACTATATGTATTTCATAAACCTAAAATGAATAAACTGCTTTGTAAAATGTATCAGCTCTACATGATCCTTGCATGGTTCTGATGTTCCAGCATGCAAGTTTCTGCAGATAGTGGACGTCCTGAGCGTCGCTCTGCTCTAATAGCCCATGAACTTTCACGGCTTAATATTGACATCGCTGCTCTTAGTGAAGTTCGTCTCCATGAGGAAGGCAGCCTTAAAGAACACGGTGCCGTCTACACACTCTACTGGTCTGGCAAACCCAAAACTGAAAAACATCTTTCAGCAGTAGACTTTATGATTAAAAATTCCTTCGCCTAGGACAGATAGAGAATTATCACCAACAATATGTAATATTTGGAGGGGATTGTAACTGTTATATGGATAAAAAAAGATAAAACTACACAAATGACAAAAATTAGAAATAGTGAAACAACGGATTTAAGTAGAGTGATGAATAAGTGGCATTTAAAGGATGTGTGGAGAATGGTAAAGGGAGAGGAAAAAAATATACATACTACTCGGCTGTACATAAAGTTTATATGAGAATAGATTATATTTTTGTTTCTAAAAACATGTTAAGTAAATTGTTAAATGCTGATATTGGAAGCATCAAGATTTCAGATCATGCTCTGGTGTCAATTGAGATTGCTTTGAAATGTGATTATGATAAAATGAGGAGGTGGAGACTGAATACAAGAATTTTGAACCATAGAGAGATTGTGGATAGAGTGAAATCTGAATGGCAAGAAACTTGGGACTTTAATGGAAGGGAAGTATCAAAAGGAGTATTATGGGACACAATGAAAGCGGTGGCGAGAGGGTTATGTATAAAAGAGACAATTAATCTCAAAAAAAAGGCAAGAAGAAAGGAAAAAGAATTTAGAAAAAGAAATAGATGAGTTGGAAAAAAGTATATAATAAAAAGAGAGACACAAATTTATGCAAGGCTGAGAGCTAAAAAAGAGGAATTGGAAAAAATGGAAATAGATGAAGTACAAGAAAATTTAATATATTTAAGGAGAGAATTTTTTGAATTTATTTATTTATTTATTTATTCGGGTTTCTATGCCGCCAACTCCTGAAGGCTCGCGGCTTACAAGAGCCGAAGGCACAATAAAATACAGAAGGTTAAGAACAATTAAAAACAAGCAACACAGTAAAAACAACAACACAGTTGAGGTAGTGGCACAACCAAGACGCACGGGCCTACCCATCGAAGGCCTGCCTAAACAAATAGGTTTTACAGTAATAAGAACTCAAAGATGCTAGCCAAATCCACACAAAAAAAGAAAATGGAAGGTATAATAAGCACGATAAAAGATAAAACGGGTAAAACATGTAGATCTATGAAAGAAAAATTGAAGGTTCTTGAAGAGTTTTACAAGGAATTATACCAAACAAAAGCCAGCTCCATAGAAAAAATTAGGAAATATGTGGAGGAAAATTGGGAGAGTAGGTTGGAGGAGAATGACAAAGAAATGTTGGAACAACCTATTAAGAGGATGGAAATAGAGGAAGTCATTAAGAATTTAAAAGTTGGGAAGGCTCCAGGTCTGACGGTTTGGGAACAGAATATTATAAAAGCTTCAGAGATGTATTGATTCCAAAACTATTAGAACTGTACAATGGAATAATGAAAGGAGAAAATATCCCAGAATCATGGAGGAAGTCATTAATAATATTAATACCAAAACCCGATAGAGATTTAACAGACCCAGGGTCATAAAGGCCCATATCACTAGTTAACCAAGATGCGAAGATTCTATCTGCTATAATAGCCAATAGAATGAACAAATGTATGTATAAATATATATAAAAAGACCAATGTGGGTTTGTAAAAGGAAGACAAATGTCAAACTTGATAGGGAAAGTACTAAATAAAATTTGTGTGGTTCAAGAGAGGAATTTAAAAGTAGGGATATTATCATTAAAGGACCGCTTGCTGATGCCTGCCTATTCAAGGACACCGCGGCCGTCAAACAAGAACCTCCTTTGCGTCCCGGGCGTGAAAGAGGCCCACCTGGAGGCCACGAGACGGAGATCATTCTCCATTGTGGCCCCCGTTCTCTGGAACTCGATGCCACCGGACCAGAGAGCCTCCCTCGACCTGCCCCAGTTCCTGACCGCTCTAAAGACCTGGCTATTTAGGAAAGCCCATGGCTAATGCAGAACCAGGAACTCAACTACCTGAGCCTGGCCCTTGCATTTAACCCCTAAATATTTTAATCTAATTTTTAATATTTTTAATATTTTTAATTGTTGAATTGCTATGTGTAAGTCGCCCGGAGCACTAACGTGGAGGGCGACTCAGAAATAATAAAGTCAGTCAGTCAGTCAGTCATTAGATATATTTAAAGCTTTTGATTGTGTGGAATGGCGGGCTTTAAGCGAGATTATGAACAAATTTGGAATGGGAAGTAGAATAAAAGGTTTACTAGAACAATATTATTCAAGAAATTCAGCAGTCGTAAATATAAATGATGGGGTGACAAAAGAAATAAAAGTGACAAGGGGAACAAGACAAGGATGCCCTCTATCACCAATTCTGTTTGCGATGGTGATAGAACTATTTGCAAATGCCATTAGGAACGGTAAAAACTTAGAAGGGGTAGGAATAAAGGAAAAGCAGAAGGTGAGCTTATTTGCAGATGATACATTGTTATTTATTGAAAATATAATAGGTAAAATGGACAAAGTAAAGGAACATCTAGAGAAATTTGGGGAATCAACGGGTCTACAAGTTAATGGGAATAAGTCAGAAATGATGCTATTTAATTATACAAAGAAAGAAGAAAAAAGATTTTACAGAACAAAGAAAAATGGGAATTAGATTAAAGAACAAATTAAAATACCTTGGAGTAATAATAACAAAAGATTTAAAAGAAATGGAAGAGGTAAATGTAGTAGCATTGAGAAAAGAGGTTCAAAAAAATTAACAGAGTACGACAGTATACATCTATCTTGGTTTGGAAAGATAGCATTAGTAAAAATGAAAATACTCCCCAAAAATAAACTTCATATTTAGAATGCTGCCACTTCAAATTACAGAGGAAGAACTAAACAGATGGCAACAAATGATAAATAAATATTGCAATGGTAGTAAAAGAAATAGACTAAACAAACAGTTATGGTATAAATCGCAAAAAGGAGGTTTAGCACTCCCTAACATTAAAAAATATTATGAAGCGAGTAGATTGAGACTCGTTATAGAAGGAATGATTAAAATAGATGGGGTAGAAATTACTCAGGAAAAGTGGAAGAAGAAATATGGAATATATTTTTTAAACAATTCACGAGGAAAGAAATTAGAAATCCAATGTTGAGTAATATATTAGAAGTGTGGAATAAATACAGGAGAATGTTAATAACGGATGGATCAGTAATAACCCCAATTGTAATGGAAAAGAAATTTCCAAAGAATTTAAAACAAATAATGGATAAAAACTTAAGGGGAAAAAATTTAGATAAAATGGGGGATTGGATAAAAGTAGGAACGAAGAAGGAAATGATTATGGAAGAATTTAGAGAAATAAAATTGACATGGTTCCATTGTATACAATTAGAACAATGGTTTAAAAATTGGCTAAAAAACAATAAAAAAGGAAGTAAGGTTAACCAATTTGAACAAATAATACAAAATGGGAGGGATGTAGAAGAGCACGAAAACTTGAAAGGAATAACTAGTAAAATATATAAGATAATAATTGAAATAAAGGAAGGAAAAACAAAAATAACACCCTTAAGGAGGTCTGGGAAGAAGACTTAGGGATAAAAATAAAGGAAACAGAGTGGCAACAATTGTGGAGACAAAGACATCTTAAAAATTTATCAATAAGGATTAAAGAAAATTATTATAAATTAATATGGAAATGGTACCTTACACCAGTAAGAATGGCAAATATAAATAAAAACTACTCGAAAAACTATTGGAGAGGATGCCAAGAAACAGGAACATACATACATATGTGGTGGCAATGTAAATATGTAAGCAAATTTTGGGCGAAAGTATTTAAAGAAATAGAAGATATAATGAATATTAAAATAGATAGAAGTCCTATTATAGCTTTATTATCATTATATAATAGTATACAATTGGAAAAAAAGGATAAAGATGTGATAACAAACCTATTAACAATAGCAAGATTGCTTATAGCAAGGAATTGGAAAAAAGAAATAAATATACAAATAGAGGAATGGTACAAGGAAGTATGGAAACTGGCAATAAATGACAAGTTAACATGTATATTAAAAGTAAAAAGAGGTATATGGAAACAAAGTGATTTTTATGAGGTATGGAGAAAATTTATTGAAAAAGGATTAGAAAAGGAAGAAGGAAGGTTACCTCCACAAGAAGAAATGAAATTTTGGACGAATGATATGTAAAAGCAATGGCTTGGGGGGAGCACAGCGGTGAGGATACAAAAATGTATAAGAAAAACATAATGGCAGATGCTAAAGATTGAAGTATTGTACCTAGAAATGAATAACATGAATCTGCTGTAAATAGACATTGTATAATATTGTGTTGATAATGATAAAACAATAAAAATATTTTTTAAAAATTCCTTCGCCTCAAAACTCGAAACTTTGCCAACAGGTCACTCTGATCGCATTATCTCCTTACACCTCCCACATGCGGTTCACTTCAGTATATATGCCCCAACTATACAAGCTGACCCTGTGGAGAAAGACCAATTCTACTCAGACCTACGCCAGCTGATACAAAAGGTCCCTGCAGAAGGTAAAATCATTATCTTTTGTGATTTCAATGCCAGAGTAGGAAAAATCTCTGAAGCCTGGAAAGGTGTACTAGGAAAGCACGGTGTTGGAAACTGTAATGATAATGGACGCCTCCTGCTAGAGTTTTGTGCAGAACAGCAGCTGACTATTACAAACACTATCTTTAAGCAGAAAGATAGCTTGAAGACCACCTGGATGCATCCCCGATCCAAGCTCTAGCACCTCATTGACTATTTATTTTATTTATTTATTATTGCGATTTCTGCGCCGCCGACTCCCAAGGGCTCGCGGCGGCTCACATGCTACTGGCTCAGCGCCAGAGGAACAACATAAAACATAGGGCACGAAAGATATAGCTTAACTTAAAAACAAGTAATACAATTAAAACAGTTAAAACAGTTAAAAGTAGCAGATTAAAACAGCATGGTGTAAGGGCCTACTCCCAAAGGCCTGCCTAAACAGATAAGTGTTGCAGGCCCGTCTGACGGGGAGTAGGTCCCTCAGGGCTCTGGCTTCGGCCGGGAGGGCGTTCCATAGCGTAGGAGCTATCACAGAGAACGCCCTCCGGCGAGTAGATGTTAAACGGGCTAGTTTGGCAGATGGAACTGCCAGCAAGTTGGCCTCTTCAGACCGCAGTGATCTCGATGGGCAATATAGGGCGAGACGGTCCCTCAGATACGCTGGCCCCAGGCCGTGTATGGCCTTAAAGGTAAGAACCAGCACTTTGAAGGCGACCCGGTGCTCAATGGGCAGCCAGTGCAGATCCCGCAAGATTGGAGTTATTCGGCAACCTGCTGGAACCCCAGACAGGAGCCGGGCGGCGGTGTTCTGCACCAGCTTGAGCTTCCGGATCGACGACATAGCCAAGCCAACGTAGAGCGCGTTACAGTAGTCTAGCCTCGAGATGACCGTGGCTTGGATCACCGTGGCCAGGTCGTTCCGGGAGAGATAGGGGGCCAGCCTCCTCGCCTGGCGGAGGTGGAAATAGGCAGCCTTGCTGGCCATGGAGACCTGGGCCTCCATGGTCAGCTGGGAGTCCAGATGGACGCCAAGGCTTTTCACTGACGGCGCTGGTTGTAGTGCCGCACCGTCCAGGTCGGAAGCCGGGCACCCATCCCGCCCGGGTGGCCCAGCCACAAGATCTCCGTCTTCGCCGGATTCACCCTCAACCTACTGGCTCGCAGCCATCCAGTGACGGCCTCAAGGCAATGTTGGAAATTATCGGGGACGGACTCCGGCCTGCCCCCCCATCCTCAGAATGAGCTGAGTGTCATCGGCATATTGGTGACAGGTCAGCCCATAACTCCGCACCAGCTGTGCAAGCGGCTGCATGTAGATGTTAAATAACAGAGGGAGAGGATGGCCCCTGAGGGACCCCACAAATCAGTGGGGCCCTCAGAGACCACCCGCCCCTCCTCACACGCTGAGACCGCTGGCGGAGAAAGGAGGCCAGCCATTTAAGGGCTGTCCCCCTCACTCCAGCCATGGCCAGGCGGTGGATCAAAAGATTGTGGTCGACCGTGTCAAACGCTGCCGTGAGGTCCAATAACACGAGCAGCGCAGACCCGCCTTGGTCGAGCTGGCAGCGGAGTTGATCTGTGATGGAGACCAGGACCGTCTCCGTCCCGTGCCCCGAGCGGAAGCCGGACTGGAAGGGGTCTAGCCATGTTGCATCATCCAAGAAGGACTGCAACTGCTCCATTACTGCCCTCTCAACCACCTTGCCCAGGTACGAAAGATTCGACACGGGCAGTAGTTGGAGGAACCGCAGGGTCCAATGATGGTTTCTTCAGTAATGGAGCTACCACCGCCTCTTTCAAGCACTCTGGAAAAACCCCTTGCTCAAGGGAGCTATTAATGATCTTCAACAGAGGCCACGTAGCCCCTCCAGGCAAGATCTAACAAGCCAGGAGGGGCACGGGTCGAGGGAGCAGGTGGTAGGGCGAGCTGCAGTCACTATCTTGTCAACAGCATCTGCGTCCCGTGGCCGAAACCGGTCGAGGGTGGGCCGGCGGAGGGCCACGGAGTCTCTAGCTCTCTCACTGTATCAACTGTGGCAGGGAGGTCCCGGCGGAGGCTCAGTATCTTGTCTGCGAAAAAGCTCTGGAAAGCACCGGCGGTGAGGGCCTGATCACTATTTTTGGGACAGTAGGGACCGTCGTCAAAGACCGAATCACCTTAAACAATTGGGCCGGGCGTGAGCCTGCAGACGCTATCAAGGCAGAGAAGTATTCATTTTTGGCTGCCTTGACGGCATGCTCATAAGTCTCCTTTAATAGCTTATAAGCTGATACTGAGGCTTCGTCACGGAGCTTCCGCCACTCGCGCTCAAGCCGTCTCCTTTCCCGCTTCATGGTCCTGAGGTCCCCTGTATACCAGGGGGACCGATGATTGCGGGGTCGGAGAGGGGGTCGGAGAGGGCGCCTAGGAGCAATCTCGTCGAGGGCTCTGGCCAGTGAGGTGTTCCAAGCCTGGACAAGCTCCTCGACTGAGACGCTGGTAGACTCCAGATCCCTCAGAGCATTCAGGAACCTATCAGGTTCCATAAGTCTCCTTGGGCGAACAAAAATCCGTTCGGTGCCCTTGCATGGGGGAGGCGGTTGCTCAACCCGGATCCTTAGAGCACAGTGGTCCAACCATGGAACCTCTATTACGGAGGCTAGGTCCACTTGAACCCCTGCACTGAACACCAAGTCGAGGGTGTGACCGGCCGAGTGTGTGGGTCCCGAGTCACACAGGGAGAGGCCCAATGTCGCCATGGTCGAAATTAGGTCCGCGGCTGCAGATGGAGTGGACTATGGCGTACTATGTTTTAGTACGCCAGAGAAACATTCGTGATGTCCATCAAACTCGAGTGATGCCCAGTGCAGAATGTCAAACAGACCATCGCCTTGTAAGATGTAAACTAAATCTACACCTTTAAGATGGGGTGGCATCTTAAATAGGAGACTCCAAGTCAACAACCTTCAACAGGCTGTTGTGAGCAACAACTTCCAGGCAAATCTGCAAACAAAACTTGAAGACAGATTCTTCTCCCACAGCGCTTTGGCAACACATCAAAAACAGTATCCTGCAGTCTGCTGAAGAATCCCTAGGATTCTCCCTCAAGAAAAACCAAGACTGGTTTGATGAAAACAACCAAGAGATCCAGGAGTTGTTGGCAAAGAAGAGAACTGCTCACCAGGCACACCTTGCCCAGCCATCTTGCCATGTAAGAAAAGCAGCCTTTCGTCTCGCATGTAGTAAACTCCAACAGAAACTCCGAGACATTCAGAACAAGTGGTGGATCGATTTAGCAGAAAAGACACAACCTTGTGCAGATCTGGGTGATCACAGAGGTTTTTACGTAGCTCTCAAAGCAGTGTTTGGACCTACTTATCAGGTCCGAAGCTCCTTATCCAGTACAGATGGGCAAACACTTATTACTGATAAAACCTCCATCCTGAACCAATGGGCTGAACATTATCAGAGTCTCTTCAATGCCAACCGAGTAGTCCAAGGTTCAGCTATACAACAACCAATGAAAAATGAACTGGACACAGCTCCCACTCTGGAAGAGACCCTTGAGGCCATACAGCAGATGAAAAGTGGCAAGGCAGCCGGGATCGATGGAATCCCACCTGAAGCTTGGAAACAGGGAAGTCATGTACTTCATACTAAATTCTACGAGCTCCTTGTGAGTTGCTGGGAAAAAGGTGAACTGCCATCAGATCTCCGAGATGCAGTTATCATCACCCTGTATAAGAAAAAAGGAACAAAATCCAATTGCTCAAACTATCAAGGTATAACACTGCTCTCCATTGCTGGAAAAATCCTTGCAAGGATATACCTGAACAGATTAGTTCCTGCTATTGCAGAAGAACTTCTCCCGGAAAGCCAATGCGGCTTCATAGCTAACAGGAGCACCACCGATATAGTTTTTGCCCTTAGACAACTGCAAGAGAAATTTAGAGAGCAGAACAAAGGACTCTATGTAACATTTGTCGACCTCAGCAAAGCCTTCGACACTGTGAGCAGAAAAGGTCTGTGGCAGATCCTGGAACGTCTAGGATGTCCCCCCAAATTCCTCAAAATGATTATCCTGTTACATGAGGGCCAGCGCGGTCAAGTCAGATACGGCGATGCTCTCTCAGAGCCCTTTCTAATAACTAATAGAGTGAAACAAGGTTGTGTTCTTGCACCAACCCTTGCACCAATCGTATTTACAATCTTCTTCAGCATGATGCTCCAAAGGGCTATGGCAGATCTCGAAGAAGAAGAAGACGGCATATACATATATGCTATCGTACTGATGGTAGCTTGTTCAACTTAAGCCGTCTGAGGGCTCGCACTAAGACTCTAAACTACCTAGTCTGTGAGCTCCTCTTAGCTGACAATGCTGCCCTTGTGGCCCATTCAGAAGCAGCCCTGCAGCACCTAACATCCTGCTTTGCAACAGCTGCAGAGTTGTTTGGGCTGGAAGTCAGCCTGAAGAAAACGGAAGTTCTCTACCAGCCCGCACCACAGGAAGAACGCCATTATCCCCATGTCAGCATAGGCACATCTGTGCTTAAGTCAGTTCAGCAGTTCATCAGAGGCCCATCTTCATATCTTGACCCTTTGTTTTCCCAGATGTGTCTCCGTGTGTGTGTGGGGGGGGGGGTTCTGGAGCTGAAACGTCAGGAGATAATGCTTCTAGAACATGGCCAGATGACCTAAAAACCTACAACAACCCAGAATATAAATGTTTTAAATACATGAATAAATAAATAATAAAGCACTCCCAAACAACTCTCCCGGAAGTTCTTGCTAATCTTTCCAGTCAAATCTCTTTACCTGCCACTTGAACCCATGGCTCCCTTCTTGTGCCTGGTCTCTAGAGCAGCAGAAAGTCAGTTCTCCTCCTCCTCAATGGGACACCCTTTGACATCTTGAGACATGATTCTCCTGTTCCCTCTCGACCTTCTCTTTCTTCTCTCAGCTAAACATTCCCCAGGAGGAAAGGGGGAAGGAAAAAGAGAAGGAAGGAAGGAGAAAGAGATAGATGGATGACGTGGACAGAAAGAAGGAAGGAAGAAAAGGTGGAAGGGGAGGAAGGAGGAAGGGTGGGGGAGAGAGAGGGAAGGAGGGAGGACAGAAAGAAGGAAGGAATGAGAAAGTGAGGGGAGAAGGAGGGAGAAAAGAGAGAGGAAGGAAGGAAGGAAAGAAGAAAAGGTGGAAAGGGAGGAAGTGTGGGAGAAAGAGAGAGAGGGGAAGACAGAAAGAAGGAAGGAGAGAGGGGGAGGAGAAGGAGGGAGGGCAGAGAAAGGGAGGAAGGAAGGATGGATGGAAGGAAGAAAAGGTGGAAGGGGAGGAAGGGTGGAAGAAAGAGAGAGAGGGGAGGATAGAAAGAAGGAAGAAAGGAAGGAAGGAGAAAGAGGGGGAAGGAGAAGGAGGGAGGACAGAGAAAGGAAGGAAGGAGAAAGAGAGAGGGGGATGGACGGAGGACAGAAAAAAGAAGGAAGGAAGGAAGGATGGAGAAAGAGAAGGGGAGGAGAAGGAGGGAGGGCAGAGAGGAAGGAAGGAAGGAAAGAAGGAAGGAAGGAAGGAAGGAAGGAAGGAAGGAAGGAAGGAAGGAAGGAAGGAAGGAAGGAAGGAAAGGTGATATCGAACCTAAATTTGGGGTGGTCTTGCCTATGAGGCAGCGACCCTAGGTTCCTCTAAGGCGAGGATTCTTGGTGGAAAAACCTTGGCGAGCGATTTGAAACTAACAAAACACTGGGAGACTACCTAAC